>VMDR010034689.1:0-10988 GCA_007922815.1 Macrotus californicus | reverse complement strand
CAAAGAAATGTGACTTAAAATGATGCTAACATCACATACCCAAAACTTGAGAAAACTAAAAATATTTTATAATATCAAATTTTGGTGAGGTTGTTGGGGGCCTATAGTAAGTGCCACTATTTTGGACGGCAATTTGCAATATCTAAATTAAGTTGGAGATATGAAATCCCTTCAATTTTAGGTGCGTGAACTTGATAGGGTTCAGGACAAGCTATTCCAAAATGTGGCATCTTGGTATATTAACCTGAAGAAGTTTGAGAAAACAGCAGAAGAAGAGGGGTCACTTTGAGCTTCCCCTCACCCTTTTCCGCTGAAACAGGTCACACAACCCTCATGCGAGATGTGCTCTCCCTATTCTCCGAAAGATTCCAAACGAACCAGCCTTGCTAAGGTTTTCCCAGTTTCCTACAATGACCTCATACTCCTTGAGCTATCATGCTTTCTCACAAATATCCACTTTACATTAACACTAGTATAGAAATACACAGATTTAACCATTTCTTCAGCTTTTCCTTTTGAAGCCTCCTCTGTCACATAAAACTTATACTAAATGAATTTGTGTGCTTTTCTCTTGTTAACCTGTCTTTGTCAGTTTAATTTTCAGACCCATCCAAGGACTCTAAGGGGGGCAAGAAAAACTTTTTCCTTCTTTATTCTTTCTAGAGAAACTTTTGAACATTGTGATCAGGTTCAAAAATCCTCCTTGCAGTGTTGTTTGTAATTGCCAGCAAACTGTAAACAATCTAAATGTCCATCAAGAGAAGAATAAATGGTAGCACTGTGATATATTCTACCTTGGAATGGTATGCAGTGATTAAAATAACCAAAGCTGCATGAATAAAAGGAAATTTGGGATAGAAATCTATAAAATGATGCCACTTATGTGAAATTTCACAATGAAAAAGAACAATGGTCTATTTGTATGAAGCAGAAGTATAAAAATATCATACCTTGTGAGTGAAAATTAAAAAATTATAATTACTTGTGGCGGAGGGAGAAAAGAAATATCATCAAGCAAGGATTCACAAGGGCATCAAATATATCTGGTATATTATATTTATTTTAAAAGAACTACGCATCTTTTAAAACAATTACCTTAAAAGAATTTCTTTTGTTCGCTTAAGTTGGGTAAATAAATATTTATTTTATTATTTAATTTTTTTCTGTATGTTTGAAATATTTCACTATAAAAAAGAAAAAAAGTATTTTTCATCCTACTCACTAAATAAATATTGGTCTGATTATTAAATGATTACAGTGAAAAAGTGGCATTTTATTAACCTGTCCAAAAGGCCAACACGTCTCAGTGTTTTCTAGGCCCGGTATAATTTGATTCCGTCTGACCCAGACCCCACCCCTAGGGTGAACATCATACTCCTTGTACACTGTCTGTGGAATAAATATAGCTTCTCCAGTGTTCCACCAAACAGGGTCAGAAAGGTTGAACCATGTCAGATGATTAGTCTGCAAGGTGATGGACTAAACTGTGTGCCCCAAATTTCATATGTTGAAGCCTTAACCTCCAATATACATATATTTGTGGGTAGGACTTTCAAAGAATTAATTAAGGTTAATAAATGAAGGCATAAGCTTGGAACCCTGATCGAGTAGGGCTGTTGCACTTGCAAGAAGAGGGAAGGGTATCAGAGAAAAGGCAATGTGAGGACACAGTGAGAAAGAGGCAGTGTGCAAGCCAAGGAGAGAAGTCTTATAAGAAACAAACCTACCAAACCTTGATCCTAGACTTCCAGCCTCCAGAACTGTGGGAGAATAAATCTCTGTTGTTTATGTCACCCAACCTGTGGTATTTTGTTATGGCAGCCCTAATAAATTAATACAGCTGGGAGGATATGAGATTGGAAGGCCAGAAATAGCTGAAAGACCAGATGTAGTAAAGTTATTTAATCTGTAAAACAGTAAATAGACTCTCCAGCAAAGTCACTGGCAGTGCTGGATCGATTCTGATAGAGGTGTCGAAATGAGCCATAGCCTCATTCAAATAGCAGGTGATTGACAATATGGCTGGAAGCCCAAGTGTAAATCCCATCTTCAGGTAGAAATAGATTTTGTTTCAGTTATTATATGAACACACGCTTTCTTGGCTTTGAGTTTTACACTGTATTTTTATTATTTCTAATGCAATATTTTATGAATTCTGGCATTTTGGTAAATATTCTTATTATTTAGTGTCCTACTATCTAATTTCCAGTCCATTCCAATTTTTCAAAATCACAAAGAGTTGAAAAGACAAATGAATAAACAAAACAAGCAAATACTGCAACTAGATTTTAGGTAGGCTTGGTGTTGAATTAATCTCAAATAAGTTAGTGTTTAAGTTTTAAAGACATATTTGTATTATCAATTATTACCTTTTCTCCAACATGATTAACATTTTGTCTTTATTTCTTTTTGATGGATAGATTTTTTGGGGGGGAGCTGAAAGGGAAGATATGATATTAAGGGTGATACTGAAGAGACTTAAGCTGAAAGAATCAGTAAGTAAAAAGCAATGAATGATGGTAGTGGCAGCTAAATGAGCATTGGATTATTACAGAAAAAGACTATAAATATAATATCCTTAAATAACACCCACCAGTTTTGAACTGTTATCCTGCACCTGATTCTATGCTCTGCCTTTTATATATTGTATTTTATTTAATCATTGAAACCACCCTATAAAGTAGAAACTAACATTAGCCAAAATTCTGAGATGAGGAAACTTCTATTGGGTGACATCAATTCACCTGCTCAAGGACACAGCTGGTATGTATCAGGATCTAAATCCAGTTCTGTCTGATTCATAATCCTAGGTCTTTAACCCCTGCAACATTTTGCAGCACAAAGGACAGATGTGTCTTTAAGGCTCTATAAAAGTCAATGTAAAGATAATTTGTCTCATGCATTATCAGTCGACAGGAAAGAATGGAGCTGAACACTGACTCTGTTTGGCCCCACATCCTCTCAGGACACTTTGTACTGGGACTCCTGTTTACTTGCTGATGACTCAAAACTGCTGAGATCTCCATAACACACCAATTAGAGCAGACCAGGCTCACTAACGCTGAAGTTGGCCCTCAAGGTAGCATACACCAATCAGACCTATCCTCAGAGGACACCATAATCAGATTTGGGAGGTCTGGGAAGAGGCCAGGCTTTCTATTCAATAGGAGAGTGGGCTGAGATTCAGATGTAAATAAAAGGGAGTCTGCTGTGGCAGTGGAAAATGACTATGTAGCCTTGGATTGTCAATTTAGCTTAAATGCTGCAATGATTCATCTCTGAGTTGATAAACATGTTTTCCAAAGTGAAAGGCCCACAGACAGGATGCGGTTCCCAGCTTGAAAGGTCTTCATTACTCAAAGGTTTATGGAGAGAAGCTACTCAGCCTACGCCTACACCATGCTGGAAATGAACTGGTGCTAGGGGCACTGTTTTCCCTTTTGGTGAAACACAGAGAAGGGGGAACTCTGGCAGTTTATTTCTTACAGAATACTTGGAGGTGAGTCTTTAGCCTTACCGTTCTTGTAGTTCCTATAATGATCAAACTCCAGTGTCGTACTGAGAGCTCTCACTCATAGTAGGCATGTAGGAAATGCTCACTGACTCATTGAGATGGTTACCAATGCACTCCTAATCCTCTGAGAGGAAAAAAACAGATCACAGACTCAGAATTCAAAAATATGGCTAGCATATATTCAGGCACCTATCCACCAGGTAGATGTTAATACCACACTTCAGTTATTAACCTACTCATTTACTTTCCACGTTCCCTTTTATGTGTTAGTACAACTCAAGTTCACCACCACTACCTCCCCCAGGACTTTCAAGGATTGCTTTATATTCATAGGGGAGAAAGACCCTTGTGCTCCCTAGTAAACAAATTGCCAAAACCTCTTTGAAAAGGATAAAATGGTAATGCACATTTGAAAAGGGATCAATTACATTTGAAAATAATGACAAGCTGAGTATTTTTCAGAGGAAAGTGTAGCATACCTTGAAGAACTCTACAGGACACTTTAAGGTGGTTCACGGAAAAAAAATATTAAGAATGTTTTGTTCATGGAGTTTTTGCTTTTTGAATGTGTGACATGACATTTATTGATTATGCATGCGATAGCTGCCTTTTCATTACCTAACAATGTCGGGCAGATTGAAAGTCAATCATTAAGTTAATTAAATGCATAATTTAATTGTGAAATATTCAAGTGATACATTAATTAGGCATTTGGCTATAGGTCTAATGTCTAGAAGACAGGTCAAGATAAAAATATAAATCTGATTGATATTCATGATTTGAAAGAAGTAAGAGGAACTATAAATACTGTTGAAGAGAAAACTGCAGATCCAAATAGTATCAATCATACTAAAAGCCCAAGATACAAAACCTAGATTTAATACCTAATCTAACTGCAGTTGCAACCTCTCCCAGACATGTAATCTTAATCAACAAGCCTGAAATTTTCAGGTCAAGCACCAGTAATCTGTTGCATGGGCCCCCTCTAATCCCTATAGAAAGAAAGGGTAATCTTGCCACTCCTTTCCCCTTAATATCCTTTTCCCTTAAAGAAGTTAACTTTGGCTAAAACAGAAACCTTTCTTTTGTGATTAGCTCCCGTGCCCCACCATTTTGTCCAACTCATCCACGTGTCCTTCAGTTGCTAGATTGGATGATGCCCAATTCATAAATTGCTTAATAAAGGAAACTAGATCTTCAAATTTACCTGGTTGAATTTTGATTTTTAACAACATTTAAAAAATAAAGATAATTCAAATATGTAGATTAGATCTGAGCCCTACAAAATTCTAATATTCAAAGGTCTGGTAATGGAGAAGGAACTGGTAAATGTCACTAGAAGGACTGCCTGAGAAATAGGGGGGAAAACTAGGGGAATACCTAGTTAAATAAAAAAAGAAAAAGGGATTATTTCAATTCCACAAAGTTGGTCAACTTGTTGAATTTGGCTGAAAAGTCACATTTTCCTGTGATTTAGCCATCTGGGCAGCATCTGTTTCCTTCATAAGACTAATTTTTTTTTTTTTTTAGAGTAGTAGAGCTGGAAGCCAAATTGGAGTAAACTAAAGAGTGAGGTCAAAGTGAAGAACTCAAAGATGAAAATAAATTGTAGCGATCTCTCTTAAAAGAAAGATTATAGTTAAACTTATGTAGAGAAGTAATTTTCTCATTTGGGTGTGGTAATAAAGGGAAGGGCAGGGGAATTCATTGCGTCTATACCAGAGTAACAAAGGAATATAGAAATGAAGCTGTGTAGGGGAGGACATTAGGGCACAATGAGGTCAATGAAAACATGGTATAAATGGTGTGGTTAATGGGTTGGTGATCTCAATGAGTTACATGAATGCTTGATTCAGGGGCTAGAAAGAGGTTCTTGGCAAGTGACTGAAAAAATGAAGCATCATAATAAAATTGATTCTTTTCTGATACCTGTCAAAGTAAAAGAAGTTATTGCCAAGATTTAAATGATTTGGTCCATAAGAAATTACAGAGACAAGACCAATCTCTCAGCTATTACAAGTCTGAACTCAATAAATATTTATTAAATAAAATATAGTTTTTAGCAATAGTTGAATTATTTTTATTTAATTGTAAATACCTTTTTTAAGAGTGTTATTTTTAAATCTATCCAAATCATGGGGAAATAACAATACTAAATGTGAACAAAACAAATTAATGTAGGTAACTAGCATTTTCACTCTAGCTCCTGCTTCTGTAAAATCACAGGATTACTGTAGGGATAGATTATTTTGGTCTTTGTGGTCCTTATGAATGGTTGCATGATTGATTTCACTGTGGGTTATTAAAATAAATAAAATAAATGTGCAGGGAGAACCCAATTCATATTTCTTCTGTGACAAGGTTTCATTTTAGTCCAGCAAATGTGTATCGGGTATCTAATATTTGATGGGCTCCATCTAGTTGCTAGGATAAGAATGTGCATAAGAAGAGATTTTGTCCTTGAGGACCTTACAACCCAGTAACAGATGAAGATGTACAACCACAAATCAGTGTCATGCATCATGAAAAGTGGTAGAGTTAGGAGGGAGAATGGGAGGACTAATGAGAAAGCAATTTTTTTCTTCACAAGATTAGAGTATTGAGAATAAAAACAGAATTACAGAAAGTTGCAGATATGGAGTCATGTTTGCGTTAGTTCTTAAAACTGGAGAACATCATTTTCCAGGTAGACTAATTGGGAAAGACATTCTAGGCCTACAGAAAAGCAAGGGCAAAATCATGAACAGAAGGACTGTGAGTAATATATTTTAGCAGTGGTGACTCACCAAGAGGTGCCATAGATTGAGGTTTTGTAGGGATGGTGTGGAGGCCAGACTACAAAGGCAAATTGTGACCAAGTTGTGGGGTCAGTGAGACAGGTAGTGGGCGGCAGTGGGGAGGTGAGAAGGAGCAGTGTTGACTTCATATATGGAAGGTGGAAAGCAGAAGAGGTCTTTAAACAATAAACTGATAGGATCCGAGTTCAGATGTCTTATTCTTGCTTTCATTAAATTCTTTTGCATTTTCTTTTTAGAGAAAACCTACTTTTAATAAGGTTGTATTTTCATCAGAAGAGTATTCATCTGACAGCACTGTCAAAGTAGAAGACTAAACACAGAAGAATGGAAATTCAGGAGAGTAATTTGTATAAGCAGGAATTAAAATGAATGTTGAAAGGTCGTTTCATCCCCTGGACTTTTGGGGCTATGACAAATCCAGGCACAAAGAGTCAGGGTTGGCACTTATTTTAGCTTTAATAATAATAGCATTGAGATTCTTTCAAAGCACATAATGCCCCTCATCATTTGGGTCCTGCTTATCAGACAAGTTGATCCTTTGGCTCTTCTGTATGTGGACTCTTCACTTTAGTTTTCCATAATGAATTATAGGACCTGGAATTCACCATTCTCTGTTACTTCTATGTCATTTCATATTCTGATTGCTACTTAAAGTAGTCTTTTTTTTCTAATGATTTTGTTTGTTTGTTTGTTTACTAGATGATTTCCACTTATTCTTCAATAATCAGCTCAGATATGTGCTCCATGCAGGACGCCTAGGCATTTTTAATCTGGGCTAGGCCTCCCCTTTTGTGTCCCAATGCCATTCCATGTACAACTTGGTATTACCACTTTTTCTGTTGTATTACCTGTGCTTATGTTTTTCACCACATAAAACAGAAGGTTTTTGGTAAGTGTAATTGTGTCCTACCTCTATATTCTTTATGTCATATACTTAGAAGATCTGAAAACATTTGCTAAATCTAATAAAATAGAATGGATTTAAACAAATGAAGATATTAAATGAACTTGATTCTTAGATAAAGAAAACTAAGATAAAGGACTCCTCCACAGCCAAGGCCTAGATGGTTCTAAGGCAATAATTATGGGTGGAGCATACAGAAAGCAGGTTTCCCATATTTCTTCATCATTAAAGGATGATAAAATGAAAGTGTAAAATAGAAAACCTATGTCCTTTTTTGAAATAATGAATGTTTAGTTTAAATAATCAGATAAACCTTAATTAGCAAAGAAATAAAACCACAAGAAGCAGCCCTTCAGAAATTTTTACTCTAGCATTTTACAAATATTCAATGTTGTTGTTCTTATTTCATTTCTAAGCTTCCATTGGGTCTACAATGAAAGCTATTTTATTTTGTTGTATGTTAGAAGGAGGTGATAATGTGCTTAAGGGAGTTTGATCCAATTAGTATTGCATTGCTGACCTTTAGTAAAGAATGCATCAAATGAATTCAAATGTGGGATTGAAACAAGTTATACATTGCATGTATTCCAAAGATCCAAAAGTGTAAAAAATTTTACTTTGTTATTACAAGCAAGTGCATTTTAAGATATTACAATCTGAGTTGTTCATAGCTGTAGGGCATCATTTCAATAAACTACTCATTGGGGAGAAATACAGTCAAATGAAGCTAAACCATCTAACAAAATTAACAATATGCATTTGGCAAATTACTTCCTTCTAAATGTAGTATTATCATCAGGGCCACCACTTCTTATCTGCAGAAGCAATTAAAACCAAGAATAGTAAATTATTTCCACAGTTGTCTAATTCGTGTTATTACAAAACTTGTGAAATTATTTTACAAGTCACCTGATAAGAAGTCATCGTTATAGTCATTAAAATTGTTATGTTGCTATTTGGTGTACTGTTTTAAATGAAATTTTAAGTGTAGAAGTAAGCAAAATAGTAATAATAATAATAACCCAGTTGAACAAAAGAGCCAAATAAATTTCTGCTTTTTCTTTTCCTCTACACCATGACAATTCAATTTTACCCTTGGGGAGCACTGCACTAGAAACAGACCATGAAGAATATTATTGAGTACATAAAATAGAGCAGACTCAAAATGAAAAGATGCAGAGTTTAACACAAGTAGACCTTATTTTACATGCTAAGTGGGATTCCAAAATGAAATGCTCATATGAACCAAGTTGGGAATGATTTATGCACACGATGTAAGTGGTAGTTGAACTTTTGTAAGTGAATGATACTGCCTGGGAAATAGTCTTACTCATTCGAGCTCTCAGTGAAATGTCCAAATTTATGCCATTGTCAATGTAAGAAGGTACAACTACAGTGGCCCTGCTTCACTCATAGTGGAGCTTAGAAAGTATATCTGGTTGCTCTAAACATGCATTGACTATTTGAAAATCAAACTTAGGTGGTAGGTTTCTGAGTTTATTTCTGTGGGATGGTCTATCCCATTCTCACTGCTGTTTCAGTGGATTGAAAAACTGGCACTTGCAAATTCCCCGGGGTCTTTGGATGTAACCTTCACACTCTTAATGTTGTCTATGTATGCCGTAGTTCTTGGCATCTGTTACTCAACTGAAAAACTTCGCTCCCGCAGTTTTTCTTCATGTATATTCATCTTTTCATTTTCACTGGATCATTCACATCAGAAATGGTATGCCATAATTTTCACCATCTTTACAATAAAATAAACAAAAATATCTCCCTTGATCTCACATTTCCTTTCAGCTGCTGTCCAATTCTTTGATCGCTATAGTGAACTTCTAGAAATATCCTTTAAAGTATTTGTTTTTGTGGGCTGAACTTCTTTATCTTCACTATCCCTGAGCTCATTCCAGTTTTTTATCTCCAGCATTTTACCCAAAACTGCTCTTGTCAAGGTAATCAATAACTTCGATAGTAATAAACCCAAATTCCAGTCTTCATCTTTTTAGACTTTTCAGTAACATTTGAAAGTAGTCGCCCTCTGTGTTTAAACACCATCTTGTCTTCTCTTCTGGAAGACAGGTCTTGTGTCCTTTCAACTACTTTACCTGGATCCAGTTCATCTTCCCCACAGTCCAATGTGGCATGCTCCAAGTTCAGTTCTCAGTTACCTTCTTTACTGTAACTGCATTTACTATCCTCTTATCTACGTATCTTAATGTCATTTATATGCTGACTCTCATTTACATCTTCAGCCCTGCCTTTTCCCTAAGCTATTTATTTGTATCCCTAAATTCCAACTTGATATTTCTTTTAAAATATACAATAACTATCCCAAATTAACATATCTTAAAACAAGCTTTTTTTTTTAAATGGGTCAAAGAAGGGAAAGGGTCATCAAGGAATATGTATAAAGGACCCATGGACAAAGATGAACTTTTTAATAATTCCCTTTTAAATCCATTCCTTCTTTATTCTGAAACAGTGGTTTGAAACTGAATAATTTTGTCCCTGAGGGGACATTTAGTGATGTCTGAAGTTATTTTTGCGAGTCACCACTAGGTGATACATGCTCCTGACATCTATAATCCTCAGGGTAGTCTTCCACAGCAAAGGGTTATCTGGCTTAAGGTATCAACCTTTATCTTTCTCTTCCCCTCATCCTAATATCCAGTCTCTCAGCACACCTTCTCAACTCTGCTTTCAAGACATATCTGACATTTCTCATCAGTTTCAGTGTTACTTCTCCAGCCCGTTCCACCAGCACTTCTCACCCAGAATTACTGTCCTGTCTCGGCGCATATTTCTTGTTCCACTAATCCAGATGAACAGTGCACACATTAGCCATAGTGGTCCAAAGTTAGAGGCCTCCAAAGGCTTCATATCTACCTCAGAATAAAATCCCAAGCCTTTACTTTTATTAAGAGCCTATTTTATATTTGTTTCTTATTTATCTGTCTTACTCTGTTAAAACATAAACTCTATAGCAGCAGTGCCTCTATTTTGTTTATTGTAGCATTCCAGAGCTTAGAAAAATATACACAATACAAATTTATAAATTGAATAAATCACCACAGGGTTAGTCTTGCCTGGTGAACCAAACAGCAGTAAGGGTCTTTCAAATATCACATGTGGACGATATTAACTGCAGATCAGGTCACGAGGTTATGTCAGAGTATACTTTTTAAATGCTTTTTCTTAGCCAAATAGAATGTTGATAGTCTTATATGTTAGTTCTCCATTTTAAAAGAGTAATGAGTGACTTATGAAGTCAATTCTTGAGACACTAGTTGAGACATTGGACAATTTTCATTCTCGTCATTCCTACTTCCCTTTTCACCATTTTAAATTAGGACCACATTCTGTTCTGTCTGAACTGGTACAAGATCCTCCTGACCAGTCATGACCTTCTCCCTCCTCTCAAATTCACTCTTCCCTGCATAAAAATTACTTGAAGGTTAACTCTTTTTTTTCTGAAGCAAGAATATTTTTTTCTCTTTTTGATATTGGCATTATTGACAACATGAGTTCAAATGATTTTTCCAGTTTTTTAAACTATTCTTTCATACAGATTATAAATTTTAACCACTGAGCAAGTCCATGTTAACTTTTAAGTGCTTATTTCCCAGACTCCACGCCTTCACGTATCCCGCTCTGCCTAGGTAGGATGATGGAACTGTGCCCTCATGCACCACAATATCTCACCCTCTGATACTCTACTCAGTCCTTAGGGTCCATCCCAAATTGTTTTCTTTCTTCTGAAACCCTCCCCTCC
>VMDR010034688.1:0-10988 GCA_007922815.1 Macrotus californicus | reverse complement strand
TCTCCTAGCCCTGGCCAGGTAGCTCAGTTGGTTAGAGCATCATCCTGATATGCCAAGGTTGCAGGTTCAATCCCCAGCCAGGGCACAAACAAGAATCAAACAATGAATGCATAAATAAGTAGAACAACAAATTGATAACCCCTCTCTCTCTTTTCCATCCTCTTTCTCTAAAAAATCAGTAAATAAAAATCTGAAAAAAGAAAACCAAAAATTATTGTCTCACCCTAACCAGTGTGGCTTGCTTGGTTCGGTGTTGTTCCACAAAACAAAGGGTTGCAAGTTCAATTCCTTGTCAGGGCATGCCTAGGTTGTGGGTTTGGTCTCGGACAGGGTGCATGCTAAAGACAACCATTTGGTGTGTCTCTCTCACATCAATGTTTCTCTCCCTCTCTTTCTCCCTCCATTCCCTCTCTCTAAAATAAATGAATAAAATATTTTCAATAAAAATAATTGTCTCACTTTATGATCCTACCAGCAAATTATGAGTTTGTCAGTTGCTACTCATTCTCACTAGTATTCAGTTCATCTGTCTTTTAATCTTAGCAATTCTAGTGCATATAAAATCCTATCTTATTGTGGTTTCAGTTTACATTTTGGATGATTATTTGTATTTGTGCTTGTTGGATTGGTCATCTGTATGTATTTCCCTATAGAGTATCATTTTAAACTTTTTAAAATTTTTATCCACCTGTATGTTTAATATTGAGTTACAGATATTTGTTATATACTCAGGATGCATGTTTCAGTCTATATATGTATTGCAATTTTTCCCCTTAGTGAATATCCTATTTCCTTAATGATCTCATCTAATAATTAGAAATTGCAATTTATTGAGTTTTTCTATAATGGTCGTAGCTTTCTATACCTAAGTAATCTTTCCTATCCAAGGTGACAAAGGTACTGTATGTTTTCTCATAAGTTTCAGAGCATCTGCTTTTATATTTAGGCCTGTGATTCATCATGCAGTTAATATCACGTATGATGTTCCAACAGCACTTATTAAGGAGACTTTTGTTTACCTATTGATTGCCTGGATGCTTTTGTCAATAATTAATCGTATGAGTATATAGATTTAAAACTGGTACTTTGTTCTCTTCCATCAAACTATTTGTCTAATCTTACTACCTATCTATGTCACATACATTTTATATAACTGTTAGAGTCTACTGGGATATTGATAGTGATAGCATTATATCTGTCAGTTTGGGGAGGGTTGATGTATCAACAATATTGAGTTGATCAATGGTCATGGTAGATTTTTACAATTATTGAAGTATTCTTTAATTTATCTCAGAACTGCTTTGTAGTTTAATTTTATAGTTCTTGTCCATACTTTAAATTTTATTTTCAATTATAGTTTATGTTTAGTATAATTTTGTATTAGTTTCAGATGTATAACATAGTAGTTAGACAATCATACACTTTAAAAAGTGGCCCCCGATACTTCAAGTTCCCACCCGACACCATACATAGTTATTACAATATTGTTGACTATATTCCCTGTGCTGTGCTTTATGTCCCTATGACTATTCTGTAACTACCAATCTGTGCTTCTTAGTCCCTTCACCTTTTTACCCCAGCCCCCAACCTCCTTCCTCTTCGACAAGCATCAGTCTGTTCTCTGTATGTAGAAGTCTGTTTCTATTATGTTTGTTCATTAATTTTGCTCTTTAGACTTCACGGATGGGGAAATCATATGGTATTTGTCTTTGTCTGACTTATGTCACGGAGCATAACACTCTCTAGGTTCATCCATGCTGTCAAAAATGGTAAGATTTTGTTGTTGTTTTTTACAGCTGAGTGATATTTCATTGTATGTATACAAGCACTTTTTTATCCACTCACATATTTGTGGGCCCTTGGATCACTTTCATATCTTGGTTATTGTAAATAACTCTGTGATGAACATAAGAAGGCATAGATTTTTTTGAATTAGTGCTTGAGGTTCCTTTGAGCATGTATAACCAGAAGTAGAATCACTGGTTTATAAAGCAATTCCACTTTTAATTTTTTGAGGAACTTCTAAACTGTTTTCCACAGTGGCTGCACCAATTGCACTCCCACCAACAGTGCACTAGGGCTCCCTTTACCCCACATCCTCAGTGACACTTGTTTGTGGATTTATTGATGATGGCCATTCTGACAGATGTGTGATGATATCTCATTGTGGTTTTAAATTGCATTTCTCTGATTAGTGACATTGATAATCATTTCCTATGTCTACTGGCCATCTGTCTGTCATTTTTGGAAGTGTCTAATCAGGTCCTTGGCCCATTTTTAATAGATGTATGTTTTTTTGATGTGGAATTCTATGAATTTTTTAAATGAATTTTGGAAATTTACCCCCTTATTGAATGTATCATTGGTGAATATGTTCTCCCATTCAGTAGGCTGTCTTTTCATTTTCCTGCTGGTTTCATTTGCTGTGCAAAAACATTTTAGTTTGATGTAGATAAACTTGTTTATTTTTTTCTAATGTTTCCCTTGCCCAAGGTGATTGCTAAGAAAAATATCAGAGATTTTACTGCCTGTGTTTTCTTCTAGGAGTTTTACTATTTTGAGTCTTACATTTATGTCTATCAACAATTTTGAATTTATTCTTTTATATGATGTAAGAAGGTGGTTTAGTTTTATTTTTTACATGTATCTTTCCACTTTTCCCAACACCATTTATTGAATAAACTGTCTTTACTCCATTGTATGTTCTTGCCTCGTTTGTCATATATTAACTGACCATATAAATGTGAGTTTTTTTCTGGGCTCAATTCTGTTCTATTGATTACTAGAACCTTGTAGTATAGTTTGATATAAGGCAGCATGATACCTCCAACTTTGCTTTCTTTCTCAAGATTGCTGTGGCTATTTGGGGTCCTTTGTAGTTCCATATAAATTTTTAGAGTATTTCTCTAGTATTGCATAAAACACCATTAGCATTTTGATAAAAATTGCATTGAATCTATAGATTTCTTTGAGTAGAATGGACATTTTAATTATACTAATTCTTCCTATCCATGAGCATGGTACAAGGTCTATCCAGAAAATCTCCAGCCCTATACTATGAAAAATAGAGACATTTATAGAAGATACAAGAAACATTGTACATAGGACAATGACACCTCATTTCTCTTCAAAGTAGATACCTTGGGACCTCACATAGTTCTCCCAATTGCCATCAGCTGCTCTGTCATATTTTCCTGAATCTCACTGATGGTCTGAAATCTCTTCACTTTCAAAGGCGATTTTAGTTTTGGGAAAAGCCAGAAGTCACAGGGTACCAAATATGGGCTGTAGTGGGGCTGAGTTGCCTGGGGGATTTGATGTTTCACCAAATAACTACGCAGGAGATGTGATGCATGAGCAAGCATGTTGTGATGAAGCTGCCAGTCACCAGCTGCCCATAGCTGTGGCCTTCTGAATCATCCTGGAATAATTTTGGCAGAGGAATGTTCAAGCTTAATGCAAAATTTGATGCAGAGTCATTGCTGTATCTCTCAGTCATTTTGAATGCGATGGCCACACAGTACAGGTACTCACTCAGTGGCGTCTACTGCCCCCACTAACTAGTACAGTGAAGTCATTGTTCACACATGTGCATAACAATCCACTCTGCTTGGCTGCCAGGTTATAATGATGTTGCACAAACCATTCTCATTGTATCAACAATGGCCAGACTTTTTCTAGACAGACCTTGTATCCTTCCATTTATTTGTATTTTTAGAAATTCTCTCATCAATGTCTTATAATTTTCCACCCATAGGGCTTTTACCTCCTTGGTTAAGTTTATTCCTAGGTATTTTTTCTCCCCCATCACCATTTATCCCGCCTGTACTCTCTTCCATCTCACTCTACTGTGCTCCACCCCACAGTCTCCACACTGTTGTCCATGTCCATGCATTGTTTCTTTTTCTTTTTTTTTCAATCACTCCACCTCTCCAGCCACCCTCCCTCACCCTTGAATGGTCAATCTGCTCTCTGTCTATGAGTCTGTCTCTATTTTGCTTGTTAGTCCAGTTTGTACATTAGATATGAATGAAATCATATGGTATTTGTCTTTCCATGACTGACTTATTTTACTTAGCATAATACTCTCCAAGTTCATCTATGCTGTCACAAAAGGTAATATATTATCCTTTTTTATGGCTGAGTAGTATTCCATTGTGTAAATATACCACAGCTGTTTTATCCACTCATTTACCAATAGACATTTGGGCTGCTTCTAAATCTTGGCTATTGTAAATAACCTAGCAATGAACATAGGGGTACATATATTATTTTGAATTATTGTGTTGGGTTTCTTTATATAAATTCCCAGAAGTGAAATCACTGGGTATAAGGAAGTTCCATTTTTAATTTTTTGAACTAACTCTATATTGCTTTTCACAGTGGCTGTACCAATCTGCATTCCCACCAACAGTGCATGAAGGTTCCCTGTTCTCCACATCTTGCCAACATTTGTTTGTCAATTTATTGATGATAGCCATTCTGGCAGGTGTGAGGTGATATCTCATTGTGGTTTTAATTTGCATTTCTCTGATAATTAGTGATGTTGAGTGTCTTTTCATATGTCTATTGGCCATTTCTATGTTCTCTTTGAAGAAGCATCTACTCAGTTCCTTTGCCCATTTTTAAAAGTCGGATTGTTTGTGTTTTTGGTGTTGAATATTATTAAGTTCTTTATAAATTTGGATATTAACCCCTTATCAGGTATATCAACAAATATGTTCTCCCATTCAGTGTCTTTTCATTTTATTGATGGTTTCCTTTGTTGTGCAAAAACATCTTATTTTGATGTACCATTCATTTATTTTTTCTTTTGTTTCCCTTGCTTGAGGAGATATATCAGAAAAAATTTTGGTACGAGAAATGTCTAAGATTTTACTCCCTATGTTTTCTTCTAGGGTTTTTATGGTTTTGAGTCTAACATTTAAGTCTTTAATTCATTTTGAGTTTATTCTACGTGTGGTGTAAGAAGGTGGTCTAATTTCACTTCTTTACACTTATCTTTTTTTGGATGCAATTGTAAATCGGATTGTATTCCTAGTTTCCCTTTCCGATGGTTCATTATTGGTGTATAAAACTGCAATCAATTTTGGGATATTTATTTTGTATCCTGCTACTTTACTGAATTCATTTATTCTTTCTAATAGTTTTATGGTAAAATCATTGTGGTTTTCTCTCTTCCTTTCTTTTCTTTTCCTTTATTTATTTTATTTTATATTTTATTGTTGTTCAGGTACAGTTGTCTCCATTTTCCTGCCACCACTTTCCTTTGCCCATCTACACCCACCTCCCACCCTCAGTCCTACCCCCAGTTTGGCTTTGTCCATGGGTACTTAATACATGTTCCTTGACTACCTTTCCCCTTCTTTCCACTGTTCCCCTCCTTTCTCCCCTCTGGTTACTGTCAGTTTGTTCTTTATATTTCAATGTCTCTTTATATTTTGCTTGCTTGTTTGTTTTGTTGATTAGTTTCCACTTATAGGTAAGATCATATGGTATCTGTCTTTCTATTTGTCATCTGCAAATAATGACAGTGTTATTTCTTCCTTTCCAGTTTGGATACCTTTATTTCTTCTTGTCTGATTGCTGTGGGTGGAACTTCCTGAAATATGTTAAATAAGAGTGGTGAAAGTAGATATCCCTGTCTTGTTTCATATATTATAAAAGACACTTTGAATTTTTCCCCTTTGAGGATGATGTTTGCTGTGGGTTTGTCATATATGGCCTTTTTATGTTGAGGTATGTTTTCTCTATTCCTACTTTGTTGAGTTTTTATCATAAATGGGTGCTGGATTTTATCAAAAGCTTTTTCTGCATCTATTGTTATGATCATACGGTTTTCATCCTTTACTTTATGTGGTGTATCACATTAATTGACTTGTGGGTATTGAATTATCTTTGCAATTTAGGATAAAAACCCACTTGTTCATGGTGTCTAATCTTTTTAATGCATTGCTGAATTCAGTGTGCTAATATTTTGTCGAGGTTTTTTTCATCTTATGTTCATCAGCGATACTGGCCTATAATTTTTTGTAATTTTTTTGTTTTGTTTTGAATCAGGATAATGCTGGCCATGTTAAAATGTGTAGATGCTTTTCCTCCTGTTGACTTTTTTTTTGAAATAGTTTGAGAAGGACAGGTGTTAATTCTTTGAAAGTTTGGTGAAATTCACCTATGAAGCCATCCAGACCAGGACTTTTGTTTGTTGGGAGGTTTTTTTTTTTTTTATCACTGCTTCAAATTTGTTGTTTGTAATCAGTCTGTTCACATTTTCTATTTCTTCTTGATTCACTTTTAGAAGATTATATTTTTCCAAGAATTCATTCATTTCTTTCAGGCTGTCCAATTTTTGGTATATGATGGTAGTGTTTTCTTATAATCCTTTGTATTTCTATGGTGTCAGTTGTTTCTTCTCCACTTTCATTTCTGATTGTGTTTATTTAGGTCCTCTCATTTTTTTATCTTGATGAGTCTCATTGAAGTCTTATCAATCTTGTTTATCTTTTCAAGAAAACGACTCTTGGTTTTATTGATCTTTTGTATTGGTTTTTTAGACTCTATTTTGTTTATTTCCACTCTGCTATTTATTATTTTCTTTATTCTGCTCACTTTGGGCTTTGTTTGTTGTTCTTTTTCCCGCTTCCTTAATTGTAAGGTTAGATTCTTTATCCGAGGTTTTCTTATTTCTTGAGACAGCCCTGTACCGCTCTGACTTTCTCCCTCAGGACTGCCTTTGCTGGGTCACAGAGGTTTTGTCGTGTCATTTCTTTTTCATTTTCATTTTTCTCAAGGTATCTTTTGATATTTTCTTGGATCTCATTCTTAACCTCATGTGATTTAGCCTCCATGTGTTTTGTTGTCAGTATTTGTCTTGTAATAGATTTCTACTTTATTTCCATTTGGGGCAGATTAGATGCTTGAGATCATTGCAGTCTCCTTAAATTTATTTAGACTCGCTTTGTGTCCTAACATGAGGTGTCCTGGAGGTCTCTTAAACTATCCCAGAAAATGTCCCATGGGCACTTGAAAAGAATGTGTCTTGCTGCTTCGGGATGAAATGCTCTAACATAAATTAAACCATCTGGTCTAGTGTGTTATTAAAAGCCACTGTTTTCTTATTGATTATCTGGGAAATTTATCCATTAACCTCAATGGGGTATTAAAATTCCCTGCTATGATTGCATTACTGTTGATCTCTCCCTTTAAGTTCATCAATATGTGCTTTATATATTTAGGTGCTCCTATGTTGGGTACCTAAAAGAATACAAGAGTTAGATCTTTTTGTTGAATTGATCCCCTTATTATTATGTAATGTTCTTATTTGTCTCTTATTGTAGTCTTTGTTTTAAACTCTGTTTTGTCTGATGTAAGTATTGCTACCCCAGCTTTTTTTCCCCCTCATTTCTCGATTTGCATGAAATATATTTTTCTGTTCCTTTACTTTCAGTCTCTGTGTGTCTTTTGTTCTTTGATGGGTCTCTTCTAGACAGTATATAAATGTTTCTTGGGTTGCTGTTCTTTTTTTTTCGTTCAGATATTCTGTCTTTTGATTGGAGCATGTAATCATTTACATACAAAGGATAATTGATAGGTACCTAGTTATGGCCTTTTCATTCTTTAAAATTATGTTACCTCTTAGTCATTCATTTTCTTAAAGAAGTACCTGCAACATTTCTTGTAATACTAGTCCAGTGGTGATGAACTTCTTTAGCTTTTTCTTGTCTAGGAAGATCTTTATTCCTTTTTCAATTTTATATGATAGCCTTTTTGGATAGAGTCCTCCTGGTTGTAGGTAGGTGCTTTTTATCATGTTGAATATTTTGTGCCTCTTCCTTCTGGCCTGAAATGTTCCTGTTGAGAAATCAGCAGACAATCTAATGGGAACTCCCTTGTAGGTACCTAACTTCTTATTTCATACTGCTCTGAAGATTTTCTCTTTGTCTTTCACCTTTACCATTGGTGATTCTTGGTGTGGGCCTCTGGCTTCATCTTGTTTTCAATTCTGTGTGCTTCCTGGACTTGTGTGTCTTCTTTCTTGACCATGTTAGGGAATTTTTCTTTCATTATTACTTCAAATAGATCCTCAATCCCTTGTTGTTTTTATTTTCCATCTGGTACCTTTATAATGTAGATGTTGTTATGTTTGATGGTATCCCAGAGGTCTCAAACTATCATCATTTTTTTTCTTTTTGCTTCTCTAATTGGGTGTTTTCTGCTACCTTGTATTCCAAATCATGGATTAAATCCTCTGCTTCATTTAACCTGCTGTTGATTCTTCTAGTGTATTTTTCATTTCAGATATTGTAGTTTTTATTTTTGAGTAGTTCTTTTTTATGATTTCTGTGTCCATAGTGTGCTAATGTTTACCATTTCTTTGTTTACATTATCACTGTGTTCAATGAGTTTCCTCTAAGTTTCTTGAGCATCCTTATAAACATTGTTTTGAACTCTGTATTGTGTATATTGCTATCCTCCATTTCACTTAATTCTTTTTAGGAGGGTTTCTCCTGTTCTTTCCTTGGGACATGTTTCTTTGTCTCCCCATTTTGACTGCCTCTCTGTATTTGTTTCTGCTTATTATTTAGATCTGCTATGTCTCCCAGTCTTGATAGGGTGAGCTTATGTAGCCAGTGTCCTGTGGAGCCAGTTGCTCAGTCTCCCTGATCACTTGAGCTAGGTGCCCCAAATGTCCCTTGTGGTGTAACATGATCCCTCCTGTTGCAGTTGAGTCTCAATCACTGTTATCCTGTTCATGGGTAGGATTGACTCTCAGCCTGGTTGGTGGTAAGAAATGATCTCGACCATACTGTAAGTGTTAATCCCATGAAGCACAATTAGCTCCAACAGGATTCTTGTGCCTGCTGAGATCTTCCTTTGGTAATACAGCTTGTAGAGCTAATTGGTTCATGCTCTGATGTAGTCTGCAGCCAGCTACTGGGTGTGTTGGTTCTGGGACCTCTTGGGTAGGACTCTGCTGTGGATCAATGTCAGACACTGCCTCTAACTGGCTTTGGGCTACCTGTTAGGAGTTACAAAGTGATCCAGGATTCATGGCTGCTTCTGCTGGGCTCTGGGTGCATGTGGGAGAGGTCAAGCTGTGTGCCAAGGCCAGTTTCCACAATGACCAAGACTGAGGAATGTCAGGAAATGCCCTAAGGGACTCTGAGATCTACCTTCACCTACTGGCTGCCTATTAGTCTCAGCCACTGAAAGAGCTTCTGTCAGAACATGAGTTGCACGAGGCAGGTTCTCAGTGAGTTATCAGGTAGGGGTAAGTGGTATTTTCCAGGTTGATACAGAGTCACACTTGGCACCAATGCTGGGTCTGAAGTCACTCAGCATAAGTCTTGGGATCCTGGGGACTGTGGACCTTTTTGGTGGGCTCTCAGGGAGTTGTTAGGTCAGGGCCAATAGAGTTCATCAGGCTAAAACAGATTAATATTCCGCTGTGTGGAGGGAAGGCTCTGCTCAAGAACTGTGACACCGGTGTGAGTACACTGGGAAAAATGACACTGTCCCAAAGCCACACAAGTCAGTCTCTCCCTGTGTGTCTGACACCCCCAAACTGGTCTGAGTTTCCTTAAGAGTCCCTAAAGAAACACTGCAGTGGGCCCAGGCTGGCCACAGCTAGCTCATTCCTCAGCTAGTCACAAGCTTGGCAGGGTAGATCCACAGGGAGTCAGGAGGGTGGAGTTAGTACATCTCCCCAGGCTGATGCCCTATGGAGTGGAGTGTTCAACCCAGGGAAGATGAAGTCTGTGGGAGATGTGGAAGAGGGTCAATAGCACAGAGACAACAGTCACTGTTCCTCCAGCCTTCTCCCTGAAGCCATATAATGCAATCTCTCTCTGTATGACTTCAGTCCAATATGAGCTACCATCCCTCTACCAAAGCCCAGGGTAAGTGCCCATAAATGACGTTTTGTGCCTTGGCCCTTTAATAGGGCACTTGGGTTTCTAGCAGTCTTCAAGCTCACCTTAGTGGACAAAATCTCCACTGATTTTCATAGCCAAATGGCACTGGTGCTCAGGGCTGATGAACTGGGCATGGGTTTGAGGCCCCTCACTCTTGAGGGAGGGAGCACTCTGCAGCTGAGATATCCTCTGGGTGCAGAGGCTAGTCCTTTTTGCATCTCTGCCCTTCCTACCAGTCTGGATGTAGCTTCTTCTGTATATCTTAGCCAAAGACTTCTGTTCAGTTAGTCTTTAGGTACAGCATGGAAACTGAGAATTTGGGATTTTCTATCAGTTAGATTTCCACTGAATATATTAAAACACCCATTTATTAATTCAAAACAATTTGTGACTAGCTTCTTTCTCCTTTTTGTTGGATAGTGCAAAAGAAATTGCACTGAATGAAATGCAGTTTTTTACTGCTCACTTAGCATAAATTATGCTGTGTACTGTGAAATTGTTTGAGAAGCTATTTGGGAAGGGACTTTAATTTTGGCATCTTTATTGCCATCCAAAGAAAGTTCATTTATGTATGTGCATGTATTAGCTACTTTTTAAATGTTTTCAATGACTTAGACTGCATATATAAACTATTTTTAATGCATTAGTTATTTAGACTACACGCATAGTACAATAAAGTAATGATGTAGAAATCCATTTTCTTGTAATACAGAGAATGTTTTAACATATTAGAAATTATATTGCATAATCTTACAAGCATATACAACTCAAATTTCAATTATATTAATACTATAGCCTATTCAGATAAATTTAAAATTCAATGTAATATTCTTAATGATACGTGTCTATGTTAAAGATTTCATGATGGGTATAAAGCCTCATAGCGCAAATGCCGCAGGCTGTTTTCTGTAAGCTATCACGGACCTAGTGAGTGTATTTCCTGAAGCTCTATGCAGAATTTCTGAGGCAGTTACATTCTTTTATTCAGGATCACATCCTATTTTCTAAGTAATATGAGAAAGCATTTATTTTTTTTAATTACTTTATTGTTGTTCAATTACAGTTTGAATTTCC
>VMDR010034687.1:0-10988 GCA_007922815.1 Macrotus californicus | reverse complement strand
CTTTATGCCAATGGCAAATATCAAATAAAATCGGGTTAGGTCACAGATAATTAATTTGAAATCAACATAGAAGTTCCCAGGGTAATAGTTTAAAATGTCTACAAATAAAATTAAAAGCACAGCATAACTATCTGTGGCAATGATAGCAGCAGTAGTAGGTGTTAGCATTTATGAGCATTTATGGAGGGCTTCTTATGTTTTAGACACTCTTCTAAGTGCTTCATATATTCACTGACTCTTCATGAGGAACACTGAGTCTAAGGGTCTTAAGTCTTCCTCTCATTTTCATTGTAGCTACTAAGTTCTCTTAACTAATTCTTTCATATCCCTCTTCATGCATACCCCTCTCTTTCCACTCACCCTACTTTATTCTGGGCTCTCAGCATCATAGTTCTAAATTACTAAAATGATCTTCAAACCAGCCTCCCCATCCACCTTCCGATTTGCCCTACACATTTCTGCTAGCTGTTTTTCCTTAAATATCATAACACATGTCACTCCTTTGTCAGAAAATACTCAATGATTCCCTCTGTGGATAGAGTCCAAACACTCAGGTATAGCAATTGTAATCATTGAAAGGTGACTAAAGCTGATTTCTCATCCTTTGTTTTTAAACATGAACCATCTTTGTGTCTTTGCCCACCACTGCATCTCTATTTAAGCCATGTCTCACTTCCAGCAATGCCCATTTCCCCTGCTTGCTCTCTGCATTCTTACTGCAGGGCCCAGCTGCAGCCTTTTCTCCTTCAAAATCCTTCTGGATAAATCCCAGCCTTCTGAACTCTGTAGGTAATAATGACCCTATTACTCACTGACCTGAGTGCATGGCTTGGTGGTGTATTTGTTTTTCTTTTCTTCGAAATGTTGCTAGTCTGTTTTATACCTGGTAGTATCCATAGTACCCTTTTTAGTATTTATGACTATAATATTATTACATGAAAGGCCTGCAAAGCATTCAAATTTCATCTAGATATAACGATTGCTAACAGGGCTTCTTATTTATATACATAGCTGACCCTCGATATTTTTATATGACTTATAATTTCCCTTGTTTCATTGCTGGCTAAATGACTAGGCTCAAAGATCTCACAGACACCAAATCATTCCATATTCACACATGTATACAGAATTAGTAGTGAGTCTAAAAGTCGATGTTGTGGTTATTGCCCTCATCTGACTCACTTTAAACTTTGCGTTATGAACTCCAGGTCATCTGCACAACTAATTAAAGTGTGGTAACAGGATATGGTGCAAGGTACTTTAAGATGGTCTAATGAGAGTGACAAAGGCAGGAGTGGGTAGCTGTTTCCTGGTCTATTTTCATCAGCAGTTCTCTATCAATGTCCATACCTGCCAGTCAGAAGTTCATACATTAGAATTCCCAGGGACCAGTAGTCAGCTGAAATGTCATGGCCTTTGTTCAGGATGATCTCTGGGGCCACATACTCTGGAGTCCCACAAAAAGTCCATGTTTTCTTTCCAAATCCTATTTTCTTTGCAAAGCCAAAATCAACCTTACAAAGAGAGAAAAACAAGATACTTCAAACCATTTATGATTAAGTTTAAAAGCAAGAAGTTACTTTGTTGAAGTACACTGATGATAAAATAATAAAGAGATATCAGTTAAAATCCTGTCTTCTAAAAGGAATCATCTATATTGCAAACAAAGCCTGCCTGGTCAAATTTGCTTTCAATAGGATAAGTAAAAACCCAAGTAAAGGATGAAATTCACATCATTAAAAATAAAGGCAAATTTTCTTCTGGAAGCACTTTCCATTTTCCCTTCATTTATGCCAATGGAGGTTGGGGCACAAACAAATAATTTTTCTTTTTTTAAAAAACATATTTCATTTACTTTTAGAGACAGGGGAAAGGAGGGAGAAAAAAGGAGGAGAAACATGGATCTGTGGCCTCTTGCACACCCCCAACTGGGACCTGACCCGCAGCCCAGGCATGTGCCCTGACCGGGAATTGAACCGGAGACCTTTCACTTTGCAAGCCGGTGCTCACACCACGGAGCCACATCAGCCAGGACAAGGTAATTTCTCCTTTACTCAAAATTTTAAAAAGACTACTTGTACCTACTTGATACTTTCCTCAGAATAGACGAGTATATGATTTCTGCTGGATTAAGTTAAATTGAGGATTCATTTAGTATTAATTTAGGAAACACTCTATTGAAGGAGCTAATAACGATGTTAAGAGACCAATGACTGCGCTTGGTAAGCACAAACAGATAGAAAAATGAAAATGCTTCCTTCATTTTTCTAGAAACCTTTTGAAGAAGGATCCCCAAATGCAGAAAATCTATTTTTTCCTAAAACAATTTCATTGAAAATACAAATAATTAACTGCCATTTACTTAATTTCTTAAAAAAATTTATGCGGAATAAAAATTCTAAATGTTAAAAAATTGAATCAGGCACTGAGAGAATCAAAGCCTTCAAAAGTCATGCATTTAAAAAGTAAAAATAAATAAAAACTTACCTTCCATAGTACATCTTTAACATTCTTGACCAATTTTTGAAAATTATTATCACTACTACTAGTATTATTAGCATGGTGTGGATAAAGCTGTCTGCAAAGCCCATTTTTTCCCAATTGCATTACTGTCAAATCTAAAATATTAAAATGATTCATAATGTTCCATAATATAAATATCCATTCCCTTTGGATGGCAGAAAGGCAGCTAGAAAAAGAACTTCTACAAAGTTCTTCCAGGTCTCTGAACACATGCCAGCAAGCATGAGTCCACTGTAGCATGTATTGCCAGGATATTATTAATTCAAACCAGCCAATTTAATTTCTCATAACATTAAAGAATAGTCAGTTGAAAATAGTAACACTAAAATCTGCCTTAAAGGAAAGTTTTCATATGTAAAAAGAAAAATGAGGTTTTATAGTAGCAAATGAACACAACTTATAAACCAGTATTTTAAAACTGTGGGGCAGAAAAGGTGTGAAATACACTGACCAGTTTGGCGTAACCTCGGTGATCTAGGATGAGATTTTCTGGCTTGAGGTCCCTGTAAATGATTCCTTTGGAATGCAGATAGGCAAATGCTTCTACCACACATGCTGTGTAAAATCTGGTTGTAGAATCTTCAAATGAACCTCTAAGATACAGAAAACGGAATGAAAAGTGTATAAGAAATTAGTTTATCTAATAAGGTTTTATCTCTAATTTCACTATATTCCTGTGCCCAAATTTGACCCCAGCGGCAAAATCCTACTGGCCAAATGTCCTAGATGCTACTGTATGGGGTTTTCAAAAGCATTTGAAATTAAATCAAGGAGTTCTTTGCCCTTGTAAATAGGAGAGTTTAATCTAACTTCCTGAAAACACTGAGGAAGGGTTGAAATTCATATCATGTTTTATGTAGTTGGTGACTTCCTCCTAGTGGCCCACTACAAGCAGAAAGGCACAGTTACAGTGGTGGGCAGAAGAGAGAAAAACCCTCTTTTAAAGCTTGTCTATTAAGGGATGTGTTTTAAAGGAGAGTTTATGAGGTTAGTCATATTCATTCATAGAGGACTTGTTTTTGAATCTTTCTAAATAATATGGATATGGCTCATGAGAATGTGATTAAAAGTTAGTATTTTCAAAGAATCGCTTTCAAAATGGGTTGAGATACTTCTGATACAGTCACACCACAAGCTAAGTATTCTGTGTTTGAAACTTCTGTCAGCAAGACAAACAACACCTATTTCCTACCCTGCTACTTTTTTTTAAAGCTTTCATTTATTTATTTTTAGACAGAGGGGAAGGGATGGAGAAAGAGAGGGAGACAAACATCACTGTGTGGTTGCCTCCCGCATGCCCCCTACTGGGGGCCTGGCCTGCAACCCAGGCATGTGTCCTGACTGGGAATTGAACTGATGACCCTTTGGTTTGCAGGCTGGTGCGCAATCCACTGGGCCACACCAGCCAGGATAACTTTCTTATTAGAAAGAAAAATAGAGCTAATTAGAAGGAAAAAGCTAATTGGATGGGAAAGTTTATTAGTAAACTTATTTATGCTGCTTATCAAGAAAACTCTGATTGTCTCTGCCTGTCTTGTGTATTTATTTAATAAAGTGATAATAAAGGGGAAAACCTTAACATCTAAGGTTAGTTCCTTGGTTCTAGGCCAAACCTTTATAGTTTATTTCCTTAATGGAATTCCTTAAAAAGATAAACCATGATTTTTTTCCCTCTTTTCCCAGTGGTGAATGCAATTTAATTATTTCATAATAATTCAAGAATCTTAGTGTGAACTTCAGCTCCTGAGGGAGACAAGCACTCAGGGGGTGTGGGGTGGTGTGCAGCGAACGGTAGCCCCAAACTTGCTTTCCTGAGAGTCACTGATGTCGGTTTGCATTTTGATGACATTTGTTTCTCTTTCAATACTGAGACGTCAAGTCTAACAAACTGGGAGGTGAAACGTGGTTGCTAATCAAATTAATCAGTGAATCGAAGGCCACAGCAGCCACTTTCAGGTCAGTTTTTGGAAACACAGTGTCTTTCGGAAAAGTGTTCTTCTCGTCAACTCCTAATGTCCCCTTAGTTGTCACTGATGTAATTAGCTCTTCCCCAAACAAGTCTTCCTTTTGAAATAAATTTGAAGCATGATATCTCTTTTAGATAACTAGAGCATTAACTATGATTACTAAGATTTTAATATCTCTCTTGAACAATATCCAAATAAAACAAATATGAATTATAAAGACAAAAAACACTTGAGAATTGTATCTATATTAGGAAATGAATAATATGTTTTATGCTGTCATTTTCTTCTGACTTGGAACTACCTTTGCAAAGTTAATACACATAATCATGTGCAGTGGGAAAGGGATTCAAGTAGAGCCTTTATGGCCCTTTCTTCTTTGTGCTTAATTATGTAGGTTTGTCTATCAAGAGCAGAATATTTCTTTCAACTGGAGAGATTATTTGCCTTAATTAGTAAGCATCCATAATAGATCACTACTGATCTATAGATAACAGATCACAGATAACAGGTCATTAACACAGAGCTTTGGCGACTTGAATGCTGCACATGACGTTGGTCCTCCACAACAGGGAGCACTAAGAAGCCCAAGCAACACAGTCCATGGAATAGAGCCTTGTCTTATTTCTGTTTACATGTATTCTTTTAATAAGAAAATTGATTACCTTCGTGTATCAGGACTGTTTAATTGTAATTTGCGTGGGCCTTTTGAAATGCCTGGAAATTCTTGATTACTGTTAGAAGAAGAGGTTATTTCTGCATTTGTGACTTTGGGTAACATATCTCTGTCTTCCTTAATACTCAGTTGTTAACGCAACCAAATGGACAGATGTATTGTTAACGTTGTAAGGAGAGTGCATGCTTATATGAGAGATGGATTTCTCATGAAAGCTCTGCTGAAAGGTACTCATATTTATATTCTGGATAAGCTGATTATTAGCAGGATGATGAAAAAAATCTTAATACAACTCAAAGTCATCAAAGCAGGCTGTAAGTTTGGAATATGGAATCTGAAGCAAGGATCCTGAGCTCAACTCTGGGTTTCACTTGCTGTGCAACTAAGTAAACCTTTCGGGGTCTCCAGGTCTCCCTGTGCAAAATTAGACTAACAATAGAAACTATCTCACTGGGTTTTCCTGAGCATGCAGGAATTGATGCATATATTTAAAATGAGGGCCTGGCATACAGCTGGTGCTCAATAAATAATAGCCATTATAATTGAGCACCAAAAACCTCTTCTTTAGCTACTACCTTAATGTAGGAAAATTGATATAGGACAGGTCTGAAGTCTGGGGGATGGGCATGGAGAGGTTACGGCATTACTTGCACTATTACTGAGTATTTGCGGCTTCTCACTGCCAAGGCTAACTGCCACCAGTAGGCTTTGAGGAGCCGTCTGCTAACATGTGTTCCTTCTACTTTTCCCATGCTTCTCACAAATGCATGGGCAGAAATTACCCTCTCATTGTCTGCCAGTCAAGACTCTCCTTCTTTTCCCATTAGAATGTGAACTGACCACAAGCCATAACTCTTGGGGTCTTCAGTTCTTGACAGCCCTGCTTTCTAGTTTCATGATTTCTCTCTTCCTGAGACATTTTGGAATTTGGAAGGTTTTAGGAAGCCGGTTTCACTTGTTCAGGAGATCTATATTGAGACTCTCCCAAATATAAATATATCTGTAACTGCTTTTGAAAATTGAATGAAAACTTTATCTCAATTACATTTCCATGTTATATGACAAATCAACACCATATATGAACACAAACTGTTTAGCAACAACTCAGTGTCATCACTAAACTTCTGTTGCAGGTAATTTGCGGATTTTAAGATAATTGTTTTAGAAAGCAGTCACAAAGCACTGTGTTAGGGTGACTCAAAATGAAAAATTACTATTAGACTTGGAAATGACCATGTAAATTTGAGCTAAACCATAAATGAAAACTTGTTTTACCAACACTTAGAAGGTTGCTTAAAGAAATAAATTACCGCCTCATAGCTCTTTGGAATAATAAATTATGCCTTAGCAATTGTGTCATTGCCATTACAAGTAAGGGATAGGTTCGTATACCCGTTTTGGGAAAAGGTACTTATTCTAACTGGGTGGCAGTATATAACAACAATTTTACTGAGAGAATTAGATGGTTTTATATATTGATAGACACATATTAAAATTTAATCACAATGTTTAATCCACTTGACATAAATTGAGTCTGAAATGACAGAAGGTATGTAACAAAGACAAAGCATCTCTTGCAGAAAGATACATTCTCTCCTTTCACTGAGTAGTAACAGCAAGTATTAATGAGTGCATGAACATAAAGTACCTTGCAGCTTTTGCAGGTACCTTGCCCATTGTAAACTTTGGGAGGGAGTAAATTATTTTGACAATAGACCCATTTACTTGAAATACTTTCAACCTATATTATTTATTATTAGGTCTTTTAAGATGGAATGTAAATAATCAACCTCCATATGACTTCCGGTCAAGATGGAGAACAGGAAAATGCTGTGCTCACCTCCTCCCATGACCACATCAAAATTACAATTAAATTCTAGAACAACCGTTATTGAGAACCTCCTAACTACTAGCCGAACACAAGTCCTATAACTAAGGGTATCAAGAAGCAGCCACGTCAAGACTGTAGGAGGAGTGGAGACATGAAAAGGGCAGGTACCACACCCATGGGTGGCAATTAAGAATTGGGAGGGGTATCTTGGCTGCAGAGGTTCCTCCTGAGGAGGCAGGAGGCCCAGCCCCATACCCAGCTCTCCAGCCCTGGGCACCAGTGTTGGGAAGAGGAGTCCCCACAACATCTGGCTGTGAAAACCAGTGGGCATTGCATTCCTTCTGAGTGAGACTGAGGGCTTCCGGAGTCCCAAGTGTTTCTCTTTAGGGGCCATGCATGGATGGCTCATTCACAGGCCTGCTAGATTTGGGTTCCAGTGCAGAGACAGCACGTCAGCATGCCAGGAACATATGGGGAGGAACTGAATTGCTTGGCTTCAGGGTAAGGGCTAGAGGAGCAGGGGTTGGGGCAGCTGTCCCTGGGGACCGGAATGCTGGCAGGTGCAGGAACAGGCCAAATCTAAGCTTTCAGTTAACCTGGACACCACCGTTCACTCCACCCAGGAGATTCCCTGAGACCCTGCAACACCCAACTCACATGTGTGGCTGCACCCCTTCCAGCAGCTCCCCCGCATAAGTGATCTGCTTTGGCTCATGCCGTAGACTTTCCTAAAATCTTCCAAAGGCCCACAAACCCCAAACAAGCAGTAGCCAGACTCTACATGTCTTTTATTTCTTGCTAAGTGCTCCCAAACTGTGCAGAAGAGGTGACCAGTCTTACTTTGCACTGTACCTCCCATCAGGTGGACCCAAGCTTGGCATAAGCTGTGGCCACTGCTGGCCTAGAGCACTGCTTCAACTAAGCGGCCATAAACCTGGTACAATAAAGGGCTGACTTCAAACCACATTGTGGGGCCCTCAAAGGAATCCAAGTCCAGTATTAGTGGCTACCAGCCTCAGTTCTCAGCATAGTTTTTCCCAAGTGCCTCCAAGCCCAGCACAAGAAGCAACCAGCCATAGATCACTCTGTAGCTTCCACTTGGTGGACCCCTGCTGGGCACAAACAGCAGCTGACTTTGCCCTACACCGGAGACCCTCTGAAGGATCTCTAGAACCAACAAACCGGGTGGCCAGCTTCAGACCACACCAGAGCACCACCCAACCAGCTCCACAAATGACAAACCCAAAGCACAGACAAGGCTGGCCCCAGAGCCTCACTAAAGCAACGCCTGCTTCAATGGGGTCAGCTCCTGCACAACAGCTGGTACACAGTAGTAACGGCCCATTCTCACAGCCGGTCTGAGATTCAGTCCCCGCAATGACGGGCAGTGGCAATCAAGACTCATTGCAAAAGGGACACTGCTGGAGTACCCAGCTCAGGTGACCAGGGACTAGGGAGCGGGACAAGAAAGTGGAAGGGATCAAAAAGTACAAACTGGCAGTTATAAAAAGAGTTATGGGGATGTAATGTACATCATAGGGAATATAGTCAATAGAACAACTATGTATGGTGCCAGGGGTACTAGACCTATTGGGTGATCACTGTATAAATTATATAAATGTCTAATCATTCTGTTGTACACCTGAAACTAATATAATATTGTATGTCAACTGTAATTGAAAATTTTTTTTAATTTAAAAAATCACTTTTCACAAAATAGCTGGAATCAAGGAAAATAAACATAGAAAGTCATTTGCTGGCCTAGAAAACATATCCAGAAAGACACATGACCAAAAGTGAGATGTGCATGATTTGGAAATTATGGTTCTTAAAGTGATTATTTAAGAAATTTATGGATAAATTGACACATGCATTAAAACATTCAAATTAAGTAAATATTTGAAATATTAAATTTCATTACATTAGAATATGTATTAAATACTAATACTAATATATAATATATAAACATTAATGTTATATACTAATGTAAATACTTAAATATATAGTTTTTTAAATCATTTTTTAAACACTTACATTTTTTAAAAAGCTGCCAAGTTTCCAATTCTTTAAGTGTTCGGGAAGAAAGGTGAATAAAATATAGTTTGTACCAACCTATTCCAAATAATGGAATAGAATTTGTTGAAAGCAAAAAGTCACAAACTTGAAAATAAACCATCATAGTAATAAAGAGGAGATAGTAAAGTAATGGCAATAATTAACATATCACTGCTACAGTTCATATCTCAAAGTAAAGAAAATTAATAGTCTTCCTATTTTGTTCATATATATGATATTATCTTAATTCTTGATCACAAACAAAAACTGCTCTGTGTTTCTTTTGTACACTGCAGAGAAGAAAGGGAGAGGCAGGAAATGGTCAGCACAGCTCCTGGGTGAGGGGAAGTGACGGCTGCTCTCAGAGAGAGGCTGCCGGAGCTAGATCCCTGGGCCTGGGGTTACTACTGCCGCAGTGAAGAACAAGGTCGCAGAAGGCTCTCTCAGAGGGGAGGCGGGAGGGAAATAACGGGGGAAAGAAAGGATAGAGTTGTCAAGGAACATGTATAAAAGACACATGGACAAAGGCAAAGGGGGGTAGGATGGAGGGTGGGAGGTGGGGGTGGGTGGGGCTGGGGAAAGTGGTGGAGGGAAAATGGAGACAACTGTATTCAAACATTAATAAAAAAAATGATAAAAAAAAGAATAAGGTCACAGGAGGCTCTCTTAAAATTGACCCAAATGCATTTTCCTTATACTTTCAGATAGCTTCTCCCTTACTGTTTTTTCTCCCTGGGACACAAGAAAATTGAATGAATTGAACAATATGATTTGTTTTGACTAAGGATATTTTCACATATACTGTAAGTAACAGCATAATTACTTTCTTCTTTTCTTGGCATTTTTTTCTAATAATTAACCTTTAGGATTTTCCGCTTCAATTTAAACTGTGAGAAAGTTAGTCAGTGGCAATATTAATTGGAGCCTGGATGTCCAAATCTATGCTTTCCCTTGGCAATTTCTTAAGAATGAAAACAAGTCTTAGAATAAAACAATGAGGTTATTATATACATATATAAGAAAGAAAGTTGGCCATAAAAAATTATCCTGAGGGATTTTATATATAATAATTTCATTGATTTTATCGTTGAGACTTCTGCCCTCCTGCATCTTTAAGAAGGAATCAAGTTGTTGCTATTTCTCTGGGTTATGACTCTTGGGGGAATATGATGTACATTGGAGGGGGGTGCTCGGTGACTGTGTACCCCAAAGAGAATAAAACGGAGGAGAAAGAAGAGAACCAAAAATCAGCCTGTTGGAAGTAGAGAGAGGGCCATTCATTGATATTTTGCTTCCATATACTGCTCCCAAGACAGGCTGCTTCTAAATGGCTGCCCTCAGCTGCCCGACAGATCACCGTCCATCTTTCTCCAAAGCCTCGGCTGGCAGTTATGAACCAACAAAAGGCAAACTCCAGTTAAATAGGGAAAAGTAGAAACAATATTTTCTTTCAAAAAATAAGTTGGAATCGGATGCCTATGCAAGACTGATGCCTCACACATGGACTTTAGATCTATTTTCAGGTTGTTGTCTAGTTAAAGAAGCTAACAGAAGTTTAAAATAGCTGTCCCTTTCTTTATGTGCCTTAATATTGCTTTTGTGTTTCCTACCTGTAAGTCTCCTAATTAGAACAAAGTAGAGATTTCAAATAAATCAGTGGATGGAAAGGTCAAGTTAAAATAATATAGTATAAAGTCATATTAGGATAAACCAGACATTAACTCACAGATGAAAATAGTAAGCTTGTACAAGAGTCTCTAAGTTTGAGAACTGGGACCACTTCTGTTTCTCCTTGTATCCCCAGCCTCTGTCAAAATGCCTGGCACACACTCTGCACTCAAATACTAGCTAACGATAATAATGCAGTGATCCACTATGACACAGTAGCTTAGTACAGATGTCACCCTGTCTCCTAATGCCAAAATGATGCATCCTCTTG
>VMDR010034686.1:0-10987 GCA_007922815.1 Macrotus californicus | reverse complement strand
ATAGGACTCTAGTAGTCAAAGCAGCATTATTTACAATGTTTTTAAAAGAGGAAGGTCAAGCAAAAGAGGGCTTCTTTAACTAAGCTGATACACACAGTATTAAGTGGCCATTGGAATGGTTTTCTGTATCTATATTTATTGCTTCCAAAATACAATTCTTTCTCTGCATTCTCAAACAATATGAAAGTGAAAATGCCCTCAACATTACTACCCTGAAAACCTCCAGATAAAACCTCTACTGATAAATAGACGTATGTCCTTTCAAAAGGTTTTTGTGTATTTAAATACATTATTGACATAAATGACAACATATTGGACATTATGTTCTGTAACATTTTTCACTTAAAATGTGATATAGTCATGTTTATTTGGCTGAATAGTTGCTACGTGGTCATTGGCACAAAAAAAGTGTTTACAACATAGAGTTAATGAGAAAAAGCAGATTACAAAATGCCTTTATAGCAAGGATTCTCAAATGGAGGGGTGAGGAAGAGTGGGAGAAATGAATATGTCATTCACTCTTCACTCTGCTCCTGCAAAAATCTGATTTGTCTTACAGGAGTCATGTTTGAGTAGAGTAGGGAACTACGTGTACCTAGAGAAAGATCCCCAGTAGTTCGGACCACCAGCCACACCCCACCTCTTCTACCAGACTTTTCCCAGTCTGGGAGTCATGGCTGTATTTTTTTTCCTTTTAGTATAAATATATATATTTAGTATACACACACACACACGTACACATATATTTTTTCTGTGTATATAGACATATATATGTGTATATACACAAAAAAAAAAATCTCCAGAAGCATGTGGACTACAATTATCTTTGAAGGAAGATACTCAGGTGATTTTTATTTTCTTTTTTATGTGTTATGGATTTTTTATTTCTTGGATCTTTTCATTAACAAAAAATATAATTAAAAAAATAGGAAATTTGAAGTCCTTGGGAAAATGCTGCTAGAGAAATCAAATGACAGCAACCCAATATGCAACCACAATCAAAACAAGCTAAAAAAGTTTGTTAACAATGGATATCTTTTGTTCTAAACCATAATTACATGCTTTCACCCAGGAAGCTAGATAAAGTCAAGTGCATGGCCTAAATGATCTAAAGGAGCTGAAAAACATAGGAATCAACAGCTGAAAATGATGGTTAAGTGTCAAAAAATTTAAGTTGCTAAAATCATCATGTATATTGATAGTCCTATTAAAAAAAGAACATTCCCATAAAAACTTTAAAACGATAATTTAAAAGAAAAACATTTAATATTATGGAAAAAAAACCCTTGGAATTCATTACTTCCAGAAGAGAAGAGAGAATACATATACAAATGGGTTGAGAAAAGAATTCTTGCATAAAATAAAATTAACACTAGATTCTGAAAAGACAATGGAGAATTTCAGAGCATAGTTTGAAACACTTGAGTCTGACATGAGGAACCTCAACTACATATTTCCGTGTGGACACATCCTTTACCATTCCTGCCAGAGGCATCTACCTGAGTAGTATGAATCTGTGTCTGACTAAAGGGCTTTTTTCCCCATTATAAATTCCAAATTAATGATAGTTTACTGTTTATTATTTATTTTCAAAACTGGTAATTTAAGGATTTAAGGGGAAGTATTAATAGATTTTTATGGCTTTGCTAAGAAGATTCAAAAATAACACAAAGGTAATGCTGCTCTGCTTTCTCTGCGCACTAGTTTGTTCAAGTCTGACTTGTGGTTTTAGTGGAATTTGGCTGTGCTTGTGCCTGGTGCTCCTGCTTTCTGAAATTGGTACAGTTACCCTTCCCTGCAAATAAAAAGAGATAAATTATTAGGGTTGATATGAAAATTTCTTCAGATAGAAAGTGGAAAGACATGGGGTTAAAAGCAAGGTATGGCAATAGAGGAGGAAAGAACAGTATAAAAAGTTTTTAAGAGGAAACTATTCTGACCAGGCCTACGGCTCATGGAAGCTCCTTTATTTCTGTTTTCTATTCAAAGAAATATTCTTTCAATTTGCCACTCTTTTTTCAATCTGATGTCACATATTGTCCGAAGAAAGAAATTTCTTAGTTTAAATGGAAATTGCTTTTGTAAACTGATCTTAATCTGCACTTTCGATTGTTATTCTTTAGCCCATTCTCATCCAAGAATTAGTAGAAATCTTCTTCCTGAAAAGCTATATCCGTCATTACAATTATCCAGGTATTGGGTTAAGTTCATAATACTTTGTTCCCATAGTTCCCAGAATTGTGACAAGTCACTCTTTTGTTAACATGCTTCTTTCCTTGTTCCCTTTCACATGAAAACACACACGCCTTTTCTCTTTAGAAGTTCACCCGATCCAGGACCCAGGCTCTGTTCCCCCACAATCTCCACCCCTGTTGAAGTCATAAGTTTCTGAATATGACCTCGTAGTCTAGACACACTGTTGATGTGTTCATTGTCACGTACAGGATCTTACAAACTCAGAGACGTGCATGTAGATACAAGCCTGCTAGAGAATTTTGCAAGGTAGATGGTGACGCACACGTCCGTGTTTTGTTCACTGGGCAGAATTGACCCCACAGGCTGTCAGATTGGTTGCTATTTTCCAAATATTTCTAGTGGAAGAATTAACAGTGAGAAAGCCAGACCTAATTGCTCTTCTATCATCAGCTAGTAACAGCAGGCAGAAGTTTGTCCTCTAATTTATTTCAGATATTTGTCTTAAATTAAAAAATCACTTCTTTTGTTAATAAAGGAGGTTGGTTTTCAAACTTTTGCTTTATTATGCAGTTCTCCATTTCTCTGAAACTTAGCTTTTATAAGATTTGAGAAAATCATTGCATAGCATCACATATAGTCCAAATGGCACAAGAAAGTAGTACCAAACGCTTTTTGTTTTTTCAAGGTGACAACGAAAATAGGTATTTTTTTTTAATTACTTTATTGTTGTTCAATTACAGTTTGAATTTTCCCCCCACCACTCTCCCCCCACCCCAGTCAATCCCACCCCCCTCCCCCACTCCCACCCTCCCTCTTGGTTATGTGCATGTGTCCTTTAGAGTGTTTCCTGGAAACCCTTCCCCCCACTATTCCAAATGCTTTCAATTAGCTACTCTCTCTCTCATCATTTTCTATATTCATTTACTTGTCACTCATTCAATCAAGATTCATTGAGCGCATATTATGTGCCAAGCATAGTGTAAAACACTTTAACAGAGATGAATAAGACATCTCTCGGGGGCCTTGAGGGTTTAAGGGGGCCTCCCCCCCTATAAACTACCACAGAGGAAGGAGAGTGCCCATGGAGATGTATACCTCTGTGGGAATGGTCATAAGATGATGCACATGGGGGTGATATTTATGAAATTTTTAAATACTGAAGGAATTTGCTAGGTGCACAAGAAGGGAAGAATGTGCTCGGTGCACAGTCCAGGCAAATGCATCAGCCTGTCTCAGATGTGGGAGATGTGAATAGATCAGTGTATTCGGGAAACTGTCCGGGGACAGTTAGTGCAGAACCGTAGGGAGACAAAATCAATAGGGGAGAAAGGAGACGGGTCAAGGAGGGTTTTTATGTTCATCAAGGAAAGGAGCTGATTTGATGAAAAGTCATTACAAGGAGTCAAGCCAAGGAGTGCCCTGACTAGTTCTGTGCTTTAGATATAAGAGGCAACAATGTAGATAGAATACAGGTTCAAGAGGAAGGAAAGGTGGGGCTGCCTGCAAACAGGGAGATCTGGTCAGAGGCCACTGCCACTGAAATATCAAGTAATGATGGGAGTCTGAGGTAAGACAGAAACAATGGTCATGGGGTGGGTTCCAGAGATATCCACAGACTCCACCAGACTGAATGGCTGATTAGATAAGCAAGTAACAAAGAGGAAGTGATTCTGATATTTCTGACTGGATACTAGATCCAATGAAATGAAGTGGAGCAGAATCAGAAGGAGGATAAAAGAGAATTTAATTTGGGATATGTTAAGTTTTAGGTGTTTGTGATATATCTAGTAGAGTCCAGAAATACAAATATGAAGTTCAAGAAAGGGGTCTGTATGAAAGATAAAAAGTCGAGTCAGAAATACATGCTACCTGCTACTATCGGGGTGGCTGAGACTGCCATGGAAGAGTAGATAGAAAGAAGAATAGGCAAGTGCAAGGACAGCATGTTGAAGGAAAGCCAGAGTGTAAAAGGACCAATGTAGAAAAAAAGAAGGAGAAGAGCAAATGGAGGTAGAGATGAATTGCCACATCAAGTTAGAAAGACAAGCATTTCAAACAGAATTCTGTAGACATTTTGAGTTCTATTAAAAATCTGTTGCAATAATAACTAAGTGCTCACCAAATTTTTCCACTGCAAGATCTTTGGAGACTGTCACAAGAGAAATTTTCTCGGAGTGAAGGAGGTAGAAGCGAGGCTGTAATGGCTTCAAGAGAGAAAGGGAAGGAGGAAAGGGAAATGGCCTCTTTCAAAAAGTCTGAGTGTAAGAAGGTGGACAAAGACGAACTTTCTCTCTTCTTTTTCTTTTCTCCTCCTTCTTCTTTGGCCTTCCTCTTCCCCTTCCTCCTACTTCTCTCCTTATTTTTCTCTTTCTCTTTCTAAGAAACAAATACAAATAAGTATAAAATAAAGGAAAGAGTCTCTATCCCAAAGAGACGCTCTGACTTGGGAGGCTACTACAAACATCTGCTTTGGGGGGGCAATTCTTTCATACTGGGTTGTATCTGTAGTGGTCTTTCCAGGAGCACAATCTGATGTGTAGTAGACCAGACTCTATGTTAATAGCCCTTTGTCCTACAACAGGATTCCACTGTACTTACGTAAGAGTATGTGAAGCCACCAGCTAGAAATTCCAAGAATACAGAAACCGAACAGCATTAAAATTAAGTTGTTTGAGGTCAGTGTGTGAGAGTGTCATACCTACCATAGTATTTTGAATTATTTTCTCTTTATATGTCCATTTGATACAGAAAACATTAATTAAAAACTACTTATTAAGCATTTATTTTGTACAAAGTTGAAAGTGTCGTGAGTGATTTTATGACAATTAGGTACTAACATGCTTGAGTCTCTCTCCTCAGGTTCCTTACATATGTAAAAAGAAATAAAATGCATGAAGTGCTTTGAACCCATATGGTTCTTATATTTGGGAAATGTAAAACCTCTTTCAGACATTACCTTAGTATTCCTCACAGCTTTTTAGTTTTTCTCTGAACTCCATATCATCACCTCAGGTGGAAAATAAGATATGTGTCATGACAAATTCTGCCTCCTGTCCTGGGAGAAATATAACTTTTCAGACAGTTTTGGCTCACTACATGGTTTTGGGGAATCCTACTAAAATTGACTACTCTGTTAACTGTTTTTCCACTCACAGCCTCTTTTTTACAAAGGAGAAAACTTAAATGTGTATCATCCCAGAATTTTCAGACAGAGAGGATCTTGAAGATTAGGATCATTTGTTGCTAATAACTAAAAGCAGAATGACTGGAACTGGTAGCAGGAAGGGTTTATCTTGAACTCCAGCAGATTAGATTCTATCACTTACCTCTTATCTCTGCTTCATCCTCCTGTATTTTTCCAATCCTGTTTCCTCTATGTCCTGGGCAGTAAAGTAGAACATGGCCCAGGTTTATATGCAACAACATTAACTATGCTCAATAACATTAAATACTGAATCTCATTCCACCACAGTTTCAAAGCCCTGGGTAAGAGTAAGAGAGGCAATGATTGATGTTTATTCGTACAATGAGCTGTGGTCCAGAAATGAGGATCACATTGTCTAAACATGACTTCCTGAAATGTATCCTGGTAATTTGGGGTGTAGTGGGGGGATAGTTAGTGGAATCATCGTGAGCTAAGCGGATATTCCTTAATGTGTCTATGAGAATAGCCACTCACACTTTGACCGCAGCAAGCGCACCATTTTATATGCAGGAAAACATTCCCCCAAATATGAGGTTGTGTGGCCAAGCTATAAAGTGAGAATTCTCAATGCGATGCTCTGTTGGTATGTGATTAAGCTTTCTTGACAGGAGACTGATTAACATTGAGTAAGGTACAGCAAAGCATTAGTTTGCTTCTTTTTGGATCACTCTGGATCCCCTCAGTCCTCTTCCCTGTACTTTCCTATTTTTTTTGTCTCTAAGAAATTAGAAAAAGTGCTTAGAGGTAAGTTAAAGAGACAATTTTGCAGGTCTTACCCAGGCAATATATTGATTTAATAAATTTTTGTGCTAAACAAGAATGTTTTTATATATACAGGGAAAGGGAAGTTATCACTACAACATGAGGAGAAAAGAATCAAAACACATGACCTCTGCTTTCCCCCAAACGAGTTTCCTAAATAAGAGAAAATAACATATCCATATGTGGATGAAATAGATAGCAAAGGCAAATATATAGTGATGCACGCCAAACTACTTAGAAATTATTGGAGGAATAGAAAATAAAGACAAAGGATAGATATCTTCAGGGAGATTTTCTAAAGCCAAGTTTTTAATAGATCTTAAAGAGGCTGATGGTGATTAAGCCTTAGAGGCTGCAAGTTGATGGCTCACAGGCCAGATCAGTTCTACGTATATTTTGCTGGGCCAGCATGTGTTGAGACTCTAAAACAATTTACGTTTGAGTGCCTTTACATGGGACCTGCTCTTTCCTGGACCTCTTTCCAGTTCAGCCGCACTCTTTATCACTCCATAGCATTTTAGTTCTATCACTGACCCTACTGAAGACGTTTGAGTCTTCAGTGCCTGGATATAGATTGTCATAATGAAAGGGTGGACAATCATTCACTCTTGGAAGACCAGGATGTGCAAAGGTGAATAGATGTGAGCTGTGAATGTGTGCATGAAATAAAGACATAAAAGATACTGGTCTGTATGAAGCTAAGAGACTCTACGAGTAAAATTATAAAAATGAAAATAGTTCCAGTAGGACCCATAAGTACTAGGTCAAAGAATTTAGATTTTCCCCATTAAGAAGTTGCCTGTCACTTTGAGTTCTTATAGTTGAGAGTTATTGGGGAGAAGTTACTTGACTAATATACAGTCATGTGCCATGTAATGATGGACCGCATATATGATGGTGGTCCCGGGTGTGCAGCAGGCTACGTCATCACGGTAGGTTTGTGTTAAGTGCACTCTGTGATCTTCACAGAAGAACAAAATTGCCTAAGGATGCATTTCTCAGCACTACCCTCATTGCTAAGTGGCTCATGACTGTATAATGGTTAAACTTTGTATAAAGAGAAAGATAGGAGCTGAAAACCTTTGCAGTAATCTAAGTAGGAGACAACAGTTTGGATTAAAGTGGTAGTTCTGCCAGGGAAAGACATAGAAAGAGAACTGGCAGGTGAGAGAAATGGGCTTAGACAAGAATGATAAAGGAAAAAGAAGCTTCAAGACTGCTGTTTCTACAGAGAGTACAAAACTGGGAGAGAAATGGCAGCATCTAACATTGTTACAGAGGTGATGAAATAAATAAAAGCTGGTTTTCATGTTAGCACACAGCAGCTCTCAGTCCTGTTGGTGGGTTTATTTCCTGCCAGCACAGTTACTGGGAGCCCTCATCACTTCGCTGCGCTGCTTGTCAAGAAAAGAATGGGCAGCCACATGGGGTCTTCTGTATTTGATTCATTACAGCTCCTTTTATTTGTTGTTCTAATGTATTTAATTTACTAAATTATTACAGATGTTTTATATTACGGTGCTAATAAGAAAAATATGAAAAGATGCTGGACTTCTTTTAAGTATGGTAGAAGTGGAAACATTTTTCCTTCTGCCTGTTCAAGTTTCAGTTGATCTTTTTTGAAAATGCTGACTTGAAATGGATGGTCCATGCTAATTTTAAGTAGAGGGGAAAGGGGAACAAATGTTAAGTGGCATCTTGAAGAAATCATTGTATATTCTGCTGTGAGAAGGTTGGAGACTTGAGAATCTGTGAGCCTCACGTATATTATCACATAGTGCATTAGTATTTCTTTCTCGTGTCCTTATTCCTCTTCGAGAACATTAAATATACAGGAAATGCTTACAGCATAGCAGCAGTATTTGGTGTTAGTATTTGCTGGAGTGTGTGAAAATCTTAGACCCAGCTTTTGTGGATGGTTTTGTGGGAAGGCGACTTCACGTTGAAACAAAGGGAAATAGTCTTTCAAGAACTGTATTTATGTGTGATTCATATATGTGGATTAGAACACTTAAGAAAAAAAAAAACTCAACAAAGAAAAGAAACTTCCCCTCCAGGCTTCATGATTTATATGAATTAAATTTGTCACTGCTAAGATAGATACAGAAGGCTCACTTAAGGTTGTCCAAACCCTGCACTGCATTAAAGCTCATGATATAGCCACAGGTAACTATGTTAGATTTTCTTTGAACTCATTCTCTAATTGGAGCCCTGTCATTGCAGAAAACAGTTGAAATTTAATTAAGGGGCAGGAAACTCCCAAGTCTAATTTTGTCCCTGAGCTGCTTGCTCTGTGGGTTGTCTCTCAGGACTCCAACAGCTGTTGAGTGAGGGTTTTGGCGCAGATGCTGAAGCCTACCCTGTTGAGGCCCTTCGCAATCCCGACAGAGCGTGATGGCTTCTTCCTGAGTAGAGGAAACCTCCATTTCCATAGATGCATTGTGTTACACTGTTAGACTTCCGCTTGCTTTGATGCCCTGTCTGAGGGTACCTTCACAGAAGAACAAAATTTAATCATGATAAAAATAAGTACTTCAACAAATAACTCAAGTTTTCTTTCTTCTCTTCCAGTTGTAAATTTCCTAGTGGTTTTGGGTACTGAATACTTTCAAAATAATCAGCTCCCCTTCACCTGGTGGGGAAAACTGAAATGCAATTAAGTGAGAAAATATATGTAAAAAAAGAATGTGTGCAAAGAGTTAGGAAAATCTAAGACATTATCAAAATACTGTTTCAGCAAAAACAAACTTCCCAAAGACACACAAATTTCTGGGAGAGTCATGCCAAAAGGATAGCAGAATTCTACTTTTTCCCTGACCTCCTTGAAACAGACCCAATGTGCGTTCTTAGGAGCTTGTCTTTCCACTGTAGTGAATTTCTCCAGCGCTCTCCTGGGCAAGAGGAGGACCCTGACAACCTGGTTGCCTTAGAGCATACCTGACTTCTTAGCAATCTAATAGACTAAACTGCAGAGCAATGCACTGTATAAATACCATGCCTACTGCGCAATGCCTCCAGTTAGCAATACAAGTGTTTGTTCATCTTTTTATGATGTCAAGAATTAATTGTAATGGATAATTTCTACTTTATCATGTGATCTAATATGAAGGTGACCACTTGCAAGTTGAACTGGACTAGATTTTGGGAACGGCTAACCTCCTGAAGGTTCAGTCGGAGATGATCGCATCTTGCAGTGGGCCGAGCCTGGGTCTCAGACTGAGCAATGTCAGGACTACCCTGCAGGTAGAAAGCAACGATCCCCAGTGCTGCTCTTGTTTGCTGGCCTTCATGTACATGTGCTTACGGTCATCGAATGGAGCAGAGAGAAATGTGATATATTACCTGTAGCATATAGTAATTATCAGACCACTGAAAGGCATTTTAGGTGCTAGTGCTGACCTCCTTTCACTGCTCCATCTGTGGGAAATATAAGGACAGGGGAAGCTGGAATTGGAATTATTTCACCAGATTGCCTGTGGAGGCTGACACTTCATGGTGTGCTGACGAGAGTGACTTGCTATACCCTCGGATGTTCAGCTTTTTTCAGTGGAAATTATATTTGCATGTAGAGTAGATATAATCAGTAAACATCCCCAAATCACCAATTCTGACCCTTCCAACACTAGAGACACTTCTAAAGAACTGGAAAATGAATAAACATTGAGATAATTCAGTGGACCTTTCACTCTTCTTCCAAATATGTTGCTTTGAGTAAAAACAGCTTAAGAATCTCCCCGACATATTGTTGTCACGTTTCTGCGTGCTGTAAATGCAACGGATGAGTTAAAGACAAAGTTCTAACCACAACCATCTATTTTCTTTGTTTTGTATATTTAGGTCAGACTCTGAACAAGGCTTTAACATATTTTCTTTGAGGCTTAATTTCCTTTGTGATTATTTCTTTTATTTAATGGAAGTGTAAAAATGTCCCAAGGACTAAAAACCAATAGCAGCTCATTTTTAACTTAGGCATTAAGAGGTACTCTGTTAGTTTGCCTTTGGGTCAAGATTAAACTTTCAGGATCATTTCAGGCTAAAAATGCAACAGTGAGACATTTACATTTTCTTAACAGAACATAGGGGACTATACTAGCGTGGCATTCTTTCATGCCCCCTCGGGCCCACGTCTCATAACAAACAAGGAATGAGAAAGTGTGGGCTCCACAGTGACTCAGTGTGTCTCTGGTCTGCGCCTCCCCAGAGACGTCCACGCGGCGTGCGGCACTGCCCCGCAGCCCCTGATGACTCCCTGGAGGAGGGGAGGGATTCCGGGACATACACCAAGGAAAGGCAAAGTAAGTCATCAGGGGCAGCACCCCAGGACCACCATGAACTTCAGAGCAGTGCAAAGAGTGCTGTGTATCCATCTTCTAAGTGTTAAAACTGCAAAGAGTTTTTTCATTTCGAATTTACTATCCAGCCTATTAATGTGTGTTTGCTTCTGGCACTTTATTCAGTTTATATCCCGATAGTGTACAGCTTTGTTTTAATGGAATATATAATAATCATTTCTCAGGAAAGGTGTTGAAATGTTTGCTTTTTAAGACAGGAGATATTTTTTTTTAACATTCACGTACCTGTTCATTTTGTGAGTAGCAAATACATAAATTTTCTTTTCTTAAATTTCTTAAATTTTGGCTTTTATAAACATAATGTATTCATCAAATTCTAAAATGGATCCCTAATAGAATTTCCTTTGATTTTATCCAGGACTTAATATACTTAACACCTGGATAAATTCAGACTTCTTTTGAACTAAATGAAATCACTGAGAATCCAAGTTACCAGACAGCTGTTAATAGTTATAGCAACTTTCTGCAGTTG
>VMDR010034685.1:0-10989 GCA_007922815.1 Macrotus californicus | reverse complement strand
GTCAGTTCAATTCCCAATCAGGGCATATGCCTGGGTTTTGGGCCAAGTCCCCATTAGGAGGTGCTCAAGAGGCAACCACACATTGATGTTTCTTTCCCTGTCTTTCTTTCTCTATTCCTCTCTGTCTAAAAAAAAATAAAATCTTTTAAAAAATTCTATTGAAAAATAAAAATAAATAAAATACTGACTATCATTTTGCATATGCCAATTTGTGTTTATATATAAATCCTATGGATTTATAATGATGGATATTAACCCTTTGAATGCATTAATTAGCAAGAAGATGAATATTGGAGCTATTGTAATTCAACTGGTCATAAAAATAAGAGTGATTGATTAAATTAATTCTTAAATGTTCTTTTGAATATTTCTGTACCTATATACCATATTGATGTGTGCAAATGCTGGCATCTTATTTATTTGGTTGTTTTTGTTGCCTGTCACTCTGTCCCATCAAACCTAAGTTTTATCCACATGTCGTACTTTTTGAAAGCAGTATATCCATGCATGTACTTTCCTAACTTTGCTCATGCTACTCTCTCTTAGTGGAATTCTCTCTTCTTTGATAGTTAAAAGCCTATTCACATTTAAAAGCCCAGCACAAACGTGGTCCCCATTGTGAAGCATTTGAACTTCCACTAGTACAGACTAGATTCCTTCCATGACTATTTGTTGTAGCACACTGCATTCATTATATCCCTACTATAATATTCTTTATACTTTGTTTTTTTCTACAAAATAGTTATGAGTTAGCTTTAGAGATAAAATTGCTTAAAAATTTTAGTCAATGAGAATGAAGCTTCTTTTCTTTTTTTCTTCTTTATTGTATTATGTCCAATAAGCAGATGTATTTTGTTGTCATTTGTATTTTTGTGTTTGTTCTCATAACCCTGACTCCACATTGCTATATTGTGGAAGAAGACAAAAGGATAGAGAAAAATTTCTGACCTGTTATATGTTGATTCAGCCAAACTTTATAACCTTACTGAGTGCGTATCTCAGCTGTTTCACATACATTTCTTCTTTTAATATTCACAAACCGATTAAGCACTGTGATTCCTACTCTCCAGACTGAGGCACGGAAAGTTAAGAAATTTGATCAGTCACTCAGGTATAAGTGACAAAGGCAGCATTCAAGTAGGTCTCATGCAGGGGTGTCCAACCTTTTGGCATCTCTGGGCCACACTGGGAGAAGAGTTGTCTTGGGCCACACATTAAATACATTGTGGCACATAATCACAAAAACATCTGATAATGTTCTATGTAAATTTAAGATTTTGTGTTGGGCCACATTCATAGTGATCCTGAGCTGCATGCAGCCCACAGGCCTTATGTTGGACAGCCCTGCCTAAGTCACAATTGGAGTAAAAATAGAGTCACAATAGAGCCATCAACATAGTTATCTCCACTGCTATACTCTTGTTTCTAGCTATTGCATTACCTCAATATATACTAAAGTTAATTTTTTTTTAACTTTGTCTCCAAGTTAAAATTTGCCAGCAAGGGGGAAAAAAGAATTTTTTGGATCTTACTCGACTAATACACCCTACCCCACACCTAGATACTTAAGTAAATTATGATAGTTCAAAATATTCTCCAAGAATATATATCTTTGTTCTGTACTCCTTGAAATGGACATCATTTGATATATTATACCCTGACAGTACTTCAATAGGTAATGAATGACCTGCTATTATAATCTGTCAGTTATCAAATATTTTTTAAAAAGACTTGCATACCATTTTTAATTATCATCCAACTGGAAGTCATTTAATAATTTTATAGGAGTTTGTTTTTTGATATTTCTCTAAGGAGAATTAACATCAACATCTAATGGTTTCTTTAAAAGAATTCAAAACATAAATCAAAGAACATACATATTGGTAACACTATAGATATTTTCTTGATTTGTTCCTTCCTGGCAAAACATTCCCAGTGACATCTATCAAAGATAAAAGCCTAATTGTTTACTGTCGTCTCTGACAATTTTGTGTGGAGCTAAAGAAGTGATGTGTGTAAAAGCCCGAGTTGATTTTAAATTGCATGATCACTTGCACATTATCACGGGATAAATTCACTAGAAAATTTAAGGGTGCCTATTCCTCGTGTGAGCTCCACGATCCATGATTTCTCCCTGGGGCTTCGACCTCTGAGCACAGCGGCCATGGAAGGCAGGTTGTGTGATTCATGTGATGGGGTAACTGCTCCTCCACCACCAGCAATGAAACTGTTACACAAACAAAATGCCTGCTTTTGAGCTTTGTTAAGTATGCTTCCAAAAAGAGCGTTTAGTTGTGAAAGAAATTCTTAGATCATAGCCATCTTTCTTGAGATACGAGGTTTAAAGGCAGTTTGGTCTGAATTTTTAGCATGAAACAGTTAAGCCATCACAAATGTTTCTATTAGGTTGGAAATTGGTTTACCCTTTGATGGCATAAGTGGGTGAAAGTAGGAATTTTATAACTGCAAATTGCACCCTGAACACCTAACAGTTTGAAAGTAGATAACCCTCTTTGCAAAGCTAAAAATTCTTCATTAAATTTATGTTTGCGGCCAAGAGGTTACTCAATAATCAAAGAAACAAAAGAAGATGTAAAATTTGTAAAAGTAGAGAGAAATCACAGGGCTGGTTGAACTTCCTAATCACCTGAAAATATATAACTTTAAATATTTGGGTAAAATACTCTTTGAGAGCATTATTTTGGAGCCCGTACAAATACAGCAGCCAAAGTATGGCATGTTTTTAATTAGATGAATTTATTCACACAATGAAAATTATAGGTCTATGTACCTCATTCAAGTGGAGAATTCATGCAATTCATATTTATGAAATTAGCATTTTTTGTCATTCAGTGGTTGATATTAGTGGCTAAATGAAAAAGGGTTTTATCAGTAGTCCTAAATGCATGCCTACGCATGGAATGAAAATGACAGTTATTTGTTTATCAGCATGTCAACAAATTATATGTGACAACATTTGCCTATGTTAACAACCACTGAGATCTGGTGATTTCACCTCCATAAACTCTAGATTTTATTTTATTTGTTTTATTCTCTGCAACACTTTTTTCCTTCACTTCAGTTTTCATAACAAAGTTTCCTAAAGTTGTCATCACCTCTTTACATGTTAAAATTCAAAGGAGGGTTTGGCAAAATGTAATGACTTAGCGTGATCCCTCCCTTTTGTAACTGAAGCAGAATGAGGATTAAAAAATGTAACTACTATTGCTAAATGGGATCCAATTTCAGAAGATCTCTGAATATTTGGCAGCTGACATGAAATTTATATTGGTCCTCAGAGATTTAAAATGAAAGAAGCAAATTAGATGCAAAAGCTAAAAAAGTATTTATATGTCCATATTTTGGTAAGGTAAAGCAGATGGTTTTGGAACACGCTGGAAATGTGAAAGGGTTACGCTGATTAATAGCTCAGCAAGAACAAAAAGTAAAGGAGGTAACAGTGTGAGAAGCGGCTTCCACAAAAACTAATCAAACCATTGGTAGATCCCAATTTTTCATAAAGCGATGGTACTGTACACAATTTGTCCACAGTAAACATGGAAAAAAAAAAACAGACGCTCACATCGTGGATTCCCCTTCAAAGAGAACCTGATAGAAAGCTGAATTCATAGCTGCCATGAATTTACCTGCCTGTGCTCTATGTCATTTTCTGTTTTCTACACATTCTCTAAAATAACTTAAATACAGAGTATCATTTAGCCGGTACTTTGTAGGTGTACAGGGGCTTGTTGACAACAGGAAAGTTTGCCCAGCAGATCTGGATGGAAAGACGTAAATAAGCAGATAAGGCCTCAGTATATTTCTCCTCTAGAGACAGTATTAAAATTTGCACTTAACATCCATCTTGCACTGAGCCAATGAGACTTAATGATCTTTAACAAAAAATTATTGTGCATTTTGCCACGATAGCCAATAGGTTTTATTACTTTCTTTCCTCGAGAGAAGAAGAATTTGAAATTAAAATTTAGGGGGAAATATCTGTAGAAATCATGTAAATGTGCTTTATATCTGATTTCATAGCATATCTATTCTTTGTCGTGTTGAGTCTTAATTGATAATGTATCTTTGACAAAACTGTGTTGGAATACTACTCACCTTTCTTACAGGTTTAGCCTATAATTGATTATAGTCATGCATATTGCATACTGGAAAAAACAACTCATTTGGAACATGCATAGTGATTTTAATCAGTTGCTCACAAAACTAAATCATTTTGAAAAAATGGCTTTCCTTCTTTCATGTACAGTTGTTTAGCCTATAGAATTAAAAAGTATACAGGGATGTAGCTTCTTAGTTAAGCCTGTTCTTAAGTTCAGTTAAGTAGTCATGAGCTGCACTAAAAAATAAAATCTGAGTCATTAATGACCAATAACAACCACTGATGGCAAGTGCTGACTGCTTGTCACATCTTTAGTAAATTTGTACAGGACACAATAGAATGTATGCAGGTAAATGTACTACAGGTCTGATAAAATGTCATTACCTCTGCTGGAACAGGGTTCTTTGAGAACTTCCCCAGCAGAGTTGTCAGCAGTGAGACTCTGGAGTGAGATTTCTAGGATCTGAACCTGGGCTCTGCCAGTTTCTGACCATGGGCCCCTGAGAACATTATTTAAGCCCTCTGTCCTTCATTTCACTGTCTGCCCAGTGTGGGGCATAACCATGCCTATCTCACAAGCTTGTCATAAGACTTAAAGGAGTTAATATTTGTGAGTTATTACAGTATCTGGGACTTGTTAAGCTGTCTGTAAATGCTTTCTAAATCCATTAAAGACTGAAAATTATTTTTTAAGTAAAAGCAACAGAGGGATGTGTGTGCTCAAGTTCACAGTACTGTTTGACTTGATATATTTAAGTTGGAATATCTGAACTAGCAAGACATGCTCATTATTTAGATCAATTTTGGATAGAAGTAGAAAGCAATACTATTTTATCCAATTTTAACACATTATGTATTGCAATGGAACACATTATAATACAGTAAATTTCATATAGGTGGTGTGCACATTATTAGAGTATCTTGTATTTAAAATACACTATGTTGTAATAATCTCATTTTACGTGGTTAAACTGAGGTTCATAGATTTTAACAATTTATCTACAGTCCTACAGGTGGTTGTAACTGCAATATCTGGACTTAAACTTCCATTCTAAACTTCTATTTCCATCTGAGAGAGCGGTGTTTACTAGCTCGGTGACGCTGGAGAAAGCACTGGAATTTAGTACCTCATTTGGAAAGTCTTCAAAATACAAACATTCCTGTGTTGCGGGATTATTGAAAGCACAAAACCCTGGTACCTGAGACATTGACACCTTCAAAGTGCTGAATAAATGGCAAGCATGGTTCACTTAGTATGTGTTCGTTTACAAATACTGTGTAGAGGGTAGAGTATGTCTGTGCAGAGGAATGGGTGATGGATGACACAGCCTTTTCAGAAACCCAGGAGTAACAGCTGATACTGAGTTCTTTCCTTGAGCAGCGCTATTCTAATACTTTAGAAGTACTGCTTTATTTAATCTGATAACAAACACGAAAGACAAGTACTCTGATTTTCCAGACTTTACGTATGAGGAAGCTGTGGCTTAAAATATTAAGTGACTTGCCTCTGCAGTCACTGCGGAGAGAGATTAACCCAGCAGTGTGCGGCCAGGAAAAGCATTGCATGCTGGGCTGCCTCAGCAGACACTGGAGAGGCACTAATGCCCAAATAACTAACTCGTACTCCTTCCAAAGTTTCCAGATTAAGGCCGAGTTACTTTAGCTGGTGCATTCACTACAAACTCTTTGTTAGGGAGGCAAAACACATCTTTGTTGGCTGTCAGTCTCTCTTTCAATTGGTTCATGTTGATTTTGTCAGTGAATGAACGGACCTTTCAGAAAAGACAATTCAGAACTTTGATACTGCAAAAAACTAACTGGTCTTTTCTGTTTGCTCTTATAGAAACCTCTCCTTAAATGTAGCACCATCTTTTTTTTTTTAATTACTTTATTGTTGTTCAATTACAGTTTGCATTTTCCCCCACCACTCCCCCCCCACCCCAGCCAATCCCACCTCCCTCCCTTGCTCCCACCCTCCCCCTTGGTCATGTCCATGTGTCCTTTATAGTGTTTCCTGGAAACCCTTCTCTGCACTGTTCCCTCCCCCTTCCCCTCTGGCCATTGTTAGATTGTTCTTAATTTCAATGTCTCTGGTTGTATTTTGTTTGCTGTTTTCTTTTGTTGATTATGTTCCAGTTAAAGGTGAGATCATGTGGTATTTCTCCCTCACAAAATTCTACGCAGCAGAGAGAAAGAAGGAGATCCTACCCTTTGCAACAGCATGGATGGAACTAGAAATGTAGCACCATCTTGAAGGAGTTTGAACTGTTTTTTGAATTAAACAAGCAAACAACCGTAGAATCCGGAGATCTGATAATCTCATATAATAACAAAATATAAAATTTTGTGAATCTAGCACTGCTATTTTCTCCTCACCGATGTATCTTGTGATAGTTAAGCACTATTAGGGGCCTTCATTCTGTAATTCCCAGTCTATTTATCTGTGAAGATTGCTCTCCTGTGCTACGTAATAACGACAGATACCCTCTTTAACATTTTATGCTTTCTCTTCACTTATTTATTCCACAGCACATTGCCACTGGCTATTTGTCAAGTAAACTTTCTCCGATACCAATGCAGAATTGATAATGAATTTGCATTAATTAACTTGAAACCTCTGTAGTATAAAAATATATGTCCCAGCCCTGGCTGGTATAGCTCAGTGGATTGAGTGCAGGCTGTGAACCAAAGGGTTGCCGGTTGGATTCCCAGTCAGGGCACATGCCCAGTGGGGGCCATGTGAGAGGCAACCACACACTGATGTTTCTCTCCCTCTCTTTATCCCTCCCTCCCCCTCTCTCTAAAAATAAATAAATAAAACCTTTAAAAATTTAAATATATATATATATGTATATGTTCCAATGAGAACAAGGAAGCAGTCTGGAATAGACAACACCAAATTCAGCTAACCCAGTAGCCTCCCGGGTGGCTACTCCAATAGTACCTTTTCATTTCTCCATATGATAAAAAAAAAAAACTAGGTGTACATTGAAAATAAAATTGGGACACTATTTGTGTTATCTTATGGTATGGTCACCAAGCAGGTAGCAATTTTCAGTGACTTTATAAGGGGGAGTTTCCAAAAATTTGGAACACCATCACATTTTACAACCTGAGAGTATCCAAGTTCCTTTGTCTTTCTGTAAATTTTAGAAATACTGTACTGTGTTCTCACTAGTCATGAGCAACAAAGCATGATATAGTTCTTTCTGAATTAAATTATTCTTTGTCTCCAGTGAAGAATGTTGTGAAGGTGGAGGGTTTTCTCTGTGGATATGCTCATTGAAACAGCAACACGGAGAACAGCAATTTTTCCTGAGAAATGGACACTTGGCCGTGTAGGGGGCGAAACGGCCGCTGCTGCTAGAGCTGTTCCGGGAGTCCAGGGAGTGCAGACACCGCGATGTGCTGCTGCTGCTGCTGGGTTTGCTGTTCCGATTGCTTCACCCGAGCAAAAAGACCCACATTAAGTACGCACATTAGACAGAATAATCCGTTTGTTCTCCATTATTCTTTTAACTTTAACAAAAAGATTTTCTTCCGCAGAAACTCCTCCTAATGAATTGCATATAAATACACAAACACACATCTTGAGGAACATACCTAAAATTGAGTATTTTTCAGTTTTATTGAGGTATAACTGACAAATAAAATGTCTATAACTTAAGGTGTATAACTGATGTTTTGATAGGTGTGTGCATTTTGAAACGATCACCACAAGCTAATAACATAGCCATCAGCCCGTGTTGTTGCCATTCTTTTCTTTTTCTGTGCAGGTGTGCCAAAAATGCTAAGATTTCTCCTTGCAAATTTCAAGCATGCGATTCAGTAGTGTTAACTGTAGCCCCATGGCTGTACATCAGCTCTCCAGAATGTATTCACCTTGGGTGACTGAAACCTTGCACTTTTTAACCAGCATCTTCTCATTTCCTTACCCCCCAGCCCCTGGCAGCTGCCACTCTGTTTCCTGCTTCTATGAGTTGGACTGTTTTTGATTCCACGTATGAGAGAGATCATGCAGTATTTAGTTTTCTGCATCCAGGTTATCTCACTTCACATAATGTCTTCCAGGTTGATTTCACTGATCTGATTTCACTTATTCACTATCTCTGTTTCCACTGATTTTAATTTTTTAGTTTTCAGCACATACATACTCTTCGATATTTTCCAGGTTATTCCCCCTCAAAGAGTAACAAAAGCTGCTGACCTGGAGATTTTCAGAACAGGAGTTTTGGGAGTTAAATTTACTTTTTGCCTTAACCTGCCACGTCAGTTGAAATAATGTCATCAAGGCCAAGTTACAAGAGGCATAGGAGTCTCAACTTCTCATTTTCAATAGCAACATTAAGATAGTCAGTGTAATAAATTGTCTGGTATCTGTATGTTAGTCACTCCCAGTCACATTTTATTAGATTGGATGGTTCACATGCCCTATTGAGTATTTATAAGTGGAATTTTAAGTGAAATTACCATAATTTTGTGCTTTGTATCTACATCTGTCACAAATTAGTTTTTATTACTACCTAGATTTTTACCTCTTCACCAAAGCATCTCGTCACTAAGTCCATCCTGTTCACCTTAGAGTAGTGGGCCAAATCAGTTGTCTTCCAGTGTGCTTCTTTGTCAAAATTGTGGCAAGACCTTATCACGTTGTGGTAAAGTTGTGGTAAGACTTGAACAGGGTTTTCAATACTGGAATAGGTATAAGAGATCATTGAACGCTAAGATTTTTAACAGGAAATGGGCCAAAATATGTTGTAATGTTGGTGTGATTTATCAGTCTATGTGGAAGTGTTGGAAAAGAAAGCTAAGACCAAGCAAAGCTTTCCAAGCCTATGACAAGCAACTGTCAAAGCACACAATGACAGCAAGAAATCCAAATCCAAATCACAAAGGGGAGTGCAGCCTCCACGTGTGAGGGCGGAATGGCATGTACTTAGTCCGCTCAAAGAATGGAGAAACATGGTAACGACGTTAATGCACTTTGTTTCCTCACTAAACACAATAGGCGTATTGAAATGTTCAAGTTCTCATCCTGTCTAATTCGTCTTCAAATGCATTTTTAGAAAACAACCTCTAGCTACAACTTGGCTACCGTGGCAGAGATTTTATTTCATTAAAATTTCAACAGGATTAAATGATGGTAACATTCTCCTTGAGCATGTTTCTTGTTTCTATAGAAAGGAATTAACAAGCTGTTGTTTATATCCTCGGTGGAAAAAATATCAACTCAGAAAGTGCTTCTTTCCAAGCAGGTGTTTCAGCATGTAAAGAAGCAGAATTACACCTAATAGCCATGCCCTGATAAAACTTTTTTGTGGTGGTTAGATTGCTCTCTCTAAGGATGATATTGACGGGCAAAGACAGCTGCTAAACTTTTGTGTTTTTTTAAATGGAAACCACTTCTGGTTTACATCATCGTAACTGAACTTGTTGCATGTGTTACATACAGATAAATACATGTGCTTAAGAGGATTTTCCGGAGGGCTGTCCTGCTGCTGTCTACTGGGGACCCATGAACTTGTTTATAAAAATGACAAGGCTCCACCGATCTGTGTGTCTGTGTCTCATCAATATCTCTGGGCTGATGTAATAAATGATTTTGTATTATTCTGTAATGTTCAGTTACATATCTGTGATCTATGTTAATGTTTGTCTTTTCTAGGTTTTATGAGACCAGGTGCCATGTTTCTCTTATTCATTATACTATTTCCTGACTTTTCAGGGGACCCAGTGCACAGCAGGATTTAAAACAAAAAAATTATCTGGATAAAACACCAAGGCCTAAATTATTTCATGTTGGTGATTAATGAAAATGTCAAAAAGATTTCTTGAGAATGACTGTGTTCTACTCACTGAAATAAATACTGTATTCATTTTATTATACAGTTATGTTCAGTACCCCTTGAAGACTAGAAAGTTTGGTTCTGATACCAGTAGCCGCTCTTCCGCACGAAAGCACTGGCCAGCTAATGGCTTCTCTGTTCTTTCTGGATCTCCTCCGGTGTTTCTCCCCAGTTCTTGTGTCCCACAGGTGTGGAGTCTCCATTTATTGCAGGTACTTCTCACTAGCCACAGGGAACAGTGGACTATGCGGATATATTCAATTAATTATACAGGCTTCAAATCGTGTGGTATTTATCTTCTGTGGTGGTGGATGATGTTCAGTTCCTGTAAAATGTTCTTGAGCTCTTTTCTGAGCACAGGATCATCAATGTGTTGCTGAGTATCTGTGCAAAGGGAATCTGTGCAGCTCTCTCCCCTCGAACTCAGTTCCGCAAATTCCAGCCTACCTGGTCTCGTCTCTCGGCTGTATTATGCAGCTCATGGAGTTATGTAGGCTCCACTTGAGCTCCCCGTCCAAGGAACTGAAAATTCTCTCAGTGCCGCCACCTGGGACAGTCATTAAACTGGAACTCACCTAATTGGTTTTCCACCTCTAAGGAATCAGCGTCATTTATTATTTGATACCCAGTGTCTTCAAAATTCTTGTCCTTCACAGAGCAGAAGTTTTTAATTTTAATGAAGACCAGTTTATCAATTACTATTTTCATAACCACATCTTTAGTGTTATATCTCATATGCATTTTTAATTTTTGTTTGTTTTATATGGCAGAGTTAATTTGATTTCTATAACTCTATCTTGGAGCAGAGGTTGTTTTAAATTACTTGTTAAATTTAAAAATTTGCTGTAGATTCCTTTGAATTTAAGGATTACATAGTCATGTCTGGCAATAATAACCTTTTATATTCTTTTTCAGTCAATATGTTTCTTCCCCTTTTTTTGCATGTCTTTATGGCACTGGATAGTTATCCAATATGGTTCGGAGAACTGCTATTCAAGGACATTGTTATCTGATCAAAGTCTT
>VMDR010034684.1:0-10988 GCA_007922815.1 Macrotus californicus | reverse complement strand
ACATTTGTTCCAGTTAAAAATCTTATAAGCTATGATTCTAAGGCTCTAATCTATACCAATTGGAGTAAAAGCCTACAATTTCAATACTAGAGTATACTTAGTACTGTATTATATATTATAGAATTATAGTGAATTATTTTCTTTAAGGAACTGGAAACATTGGATAGATAAAGGTTTTAAAAAATAATACAATATAATAAACAGTTCTTGCAACTCAGAGTAAGGCACCTTGTATTCCATAAACACATCCGAGTTAAGGACTTGAATCACTTTTGCAAAAGCAGTATATACTGCACTAACGAGACCATTTGATTCACAGATGAGATGAGTAACATAAAACTTCCACGAGTGACTAGGAATTCATTAGATGGCTGGGTGCAGGTGGACGTGAGAGAGTTCCAGGCAGAACACACAGCCTGTGCCAGGCACAGAAGCACAGTTTGCTCTGGAAACACATTCATTTGGAGGAATAACAACAAAGGATGTTTCAGCGAGGGAGCTATATTGTGTAAGAAGGAAGTCCTATTGTACAGAACCTTGTAGTTCAGGAAAGAGGTTAATGTTTTTAAGTCAGAGAATGGCATAATCCAAATTATAATGTAATAAATGAACTCTGAATACTATGTGCAGGGAAGGAATTCTTAATTGGCCTCTGGATACTAAGAAGACCCACAGGTAGGCATTGGAGGTTCTGAAAACTTGTGAAATTGTGAGATTTTGAGGAGAATGTTTGTGCATCTTTCATGAGAGAAGTTCTATAGCATTCAACTGATCATCAGAGCATTCTGTAAAGAATCATGGTGTTAGAAATAAGTTATGGATGCCACTTAGGAAATTTATTAGGTTCCTGGGGATGCTCTAAGTAAGTACCACAAACTGAGTGTCTTCAAAGAAGAGAGATGTATTCTCTCACATTTCTAGAGGCTAGAAGTCTGAAATTGAGGTGTCAGCAGGACTATGAGGTCTCCTTCCTGCCTCTTCCAGCTTCTGGTGGCTTCTGGTGGCCCCTGGTGGCCCTTGGCTTACCCAGGATAACACTGAACTTTGCCTCTGTCTTTATATGATTCTCCTCTGTGTCTCTGTGCTCTTTTCTTTTCCAATATGGACACCATTCATTGGTTTGAGGGCCCACCCTAAATTCAGGATGAGCTCATCTTGAGATCCTTAGCTAACAACATCTGAAGACTGTATTTCTAGATAAAGTCACATTCTGAGGTTCCAGTTGGGCATGAATTTGGGGAGGTCACTATTCAACCCACTACAAAAAAAACTGTTATTTTAGTCCAGGAGAGCTGTGATTCCATAGAGGGAGTGGAAAATAAAAGGAGGGGCTTAGAACACCAAATTTTTGTGTATGACTGGGTTTAACAATTAGGGGACAGAAAGAATTGAAGATGAATCCCAGGTCTCCAGTGTGGGAGATGGAGAGACTGCTACGCTGTTGGCTGAGATAAGAAATAAAGAATGTAGGCTAGAAAGAAATGTCTCAGAAACAATGGGAAATGAAAATGTCAGCCTAAGTTGAAAGAGAAGTTTTGATAGAAGGACAAAATTGAAGAAGTAAAGAGGGAATTCAGAAAGTGGCATTTTTCTGTGAATATCTCTGAAAATGAAGCAGCTCTGTATGATGAGTTGTTTCCCTGAAGATTTCAGGAGAAAATTCAGACTACAGGGCAATCAAAATCCAATGGAAGAAAGGAGGGCATGGCAGGAAATGTTGTCAAACTTTCCAGAACCTTAAGCAGAAAGAGAGAAGAGGAGACGTCAAGATCAGGGGAGGAGTTTACTTCTGTGAATAGATGCATATAAATATAAGAAGGAAATCCATGAAAAATAAAGTGATGAAAACCATTGCAATAGAAAGGGAGTAATTTGATGGGCAAGTTGTAAGAGAATAGAAATGAATGGACTTTTTAGCACATGGAGAAGTTCTAGCCACAGTTAAAACCTCTCTGGTGAGCATAGAAGGTGCTAAATTGGCTTTATGTAAAAATGTTTAGAGACAGAGGCAAGAGATGAAATGAAGCCACCCTGAGTATCATTAAAAGTAGATGTCACTTCTGGAGGGTGAGGTTACTAAGGGCTGCAGGAGTATGCTGACAATTCAGAGAAGCTCCTGTGTGGCAGACACCACCAGCAGAAACCAAGGGGTGTTGCTAAGCCTTTTATTACACTGTGGTCCAGCATCACTGGGCATCTCCTGGAAAGCTGAGATTTCTTACTGTAATTCTGGAATGATGCCGAAAGACTGATTATTTACCACAAAGCTGGTGGAAGGCATGGCCTTCAGAGCCAGCCTACAGATACCAACGAGAAGTGAAGTGTGTAGTTCATTATTTTCTAAAAGGCTGTTGGAAATGTACTCAGCATATTGGCTTCCACAGAGTCTACAGATTGTATTTATGTCCTGCTGACATCAAGCAATTTATGAAGCTGAATTGAAAGATCAGTCTTGGGAACAGGGTCATAATATTTCCCTGTAGCTCTCACCTAAGTAGAGTAAAATGAATTCACTCATTATGAAGAAGCTTATCATACACCAGGCCTGGAAATTCAGAAAACTCACTAACTACTTCTGAGATTCAAGCAATCTCCTAGAAGGGCAGTGAGTTCTAAATTGAATCTGTTACAAAAGAAGTGAGTGGCATTTAATTCATCATGGCACTGTTCAGAGTAAACTACTCCACCAGAGAACTGGTTGCTGATCAGGAGAATGGACACTGGCGCCAGGACCCTGGGTTGGACTTCTCTCTTTCTGACTTCTGTGACCTTATGTCAGTTTCTTGACCTCTCTGTGCCTCAGTTCTGACATATGTAAAAGGAAAGTAGGAAGAGAAATAAGCCTCATACCTTGTTATGAAAATTAAATAAGTTAAGATTTATAAACACGTAGGTAGAACCTAGAAGATAATGTTATAACTTTAAAGCATCCCATTAAAGTTTTAAAGATAACTCAGATCCCATAGAATAAGTTTACACACATGCACACGTATATATACACTCTCACACAGAGACACACATACATACACACACTCACACTATTGTTTTTCTTATTGTTAGATAGTTGGGGATGAAAAATGTCTTTTTAAAAGTGGCAGGTACAGTTTAATCCTGCTATAAAATAAGATGAATCAGGTTAGCAAATTATTTTTTTTCGTGAATAGGTAGGACCATATGGCCATCAAACAAAGATGTTTCAGCAGCACCCTGAAATGACAGGTGGCTGGGAGGTACCACACCCTGGCACTTCATCAGAGTCCTCCAGAAACTTGGCGGCACCCTTGGGACAACAGAGCTCCAGGATGCCTGAGGTTGAATTCCTCACCATAGTGGGAGCTCAAGTAGGAAACAGGAAATGAACTTCTATGGGCTTTTTGTACTGAGTTGGTAGAATGAGATTTATACCTGCTGCTGCTTTTAGCACTAGTAAGGAAGAACAGGGGTGTCCAACCCGTGGCCTGCGGGCCATGTACCGCCCAGGATGGCTATGAATGCGGCCCAACACAAAACTGTAAATTTATTGGAAACCTTTATTCTGCTCATCAGCTTTCATATGTTTAATGTGTGGCCCAGAGACGCCAGGTTGGATACCCCTGGAAAGTTAATGGACATGATAAAAGTCTGGAAGAGGGGGTGCTGAGAGAAGAAAGGAATAATAAAGTCTACCCAAGACAAGAAGTAGAGGGAGGATAAGATGTTGTTAGAAAAAGACCACTAGGTGGGGGCCAGTCAAGGGGCGACGGTAGCCTGATGGGAAACAACGTTAACAGAGGCAGAGTGAGCGGCAAGGGCTGCAGGGTATCAAGAAGGTATAATCGCTGGGATTAGGTTTCTCCTCGAATCCCAAGGGGAGGGTTTGCATGCTGGAGGTATTGAGGATAGCTCCTAGAAAGAATGTCTGAAGAGAAGCTGAGGAGAAGTCACAGGAGAGACATTTGCCAATCTCCCCAGGACAAACTAAAATTTCCGAGTGCTTCCTTAGAATCTGTTCAGGTAAGGGTTCTTCGTCTTAGAGCCAAGTTTGTGAACTCATGGCCTTCGGGTTAAATGTCACCCTCAGACAGAGTTGGTCACATCATTGTATCAGCAGCACTTTTAAGAACATCAATATTCTTTACAAGAGAAAATATTAATTTGTCGACGTTTTAAAAATCATGCAATGTCTTCACAATAAACCAGAAGTCTGAGTTCTCAGGTTGTCACGCCCACCTAGCAACAACAAAAACCTCAGCTGGGGCTGAGTAGGAGAAGCTTCCTTCAAAAGAAGCGCATGGTCTCCAGTTCCCCATGATTCTACCCCCTCCCTGAGGTCGTCCCCTCTGAGTCCCGTCACTGTGGAATACAAACTCTCAGAGACATCGCAGAACAAAGTGTGCCTCCAAACTAGACAATAAAGGGTGTGCAACATGGAAATGGAAGTTTGACAGAAGCCTTTCATTTGCATGTCATTCCAAGCAAGCAGTGTTTCATGAAAACAGCAAGACTAGCTCGGAGAGGTTCATAAGAAAGTAAAAACAAACATGGAATCAGAAAATATGCGCTCAGAAGGGAAGCAATACAATAAATACTAATAATGAGGCAAAGAGTCAAGTAGGCTTCCTAAGTCTGGTAGAATTTTCAATTCTTTCTTTTTTTCTCAAAATAGTGTGGCCAGCATTATTGTTTTTGATTAAATTTATTGGGGTGACATTAGTTAATAAGATCATTTAAGTTTCAAGTGTACATTTCTGTGATACGGTGGTCTGTACATTGCACTGTGTGCCTACCACCCAAAGTAGATCATCTCCCATCACCATGTGTTTAGCTTCCTTTACCCTTTACTACCCCTCACCCCCTTCTTTCTGGTAACCACTGTCCGGTTGTCTGTGAGTTTTAGTTCTATACCCCACGTATGACTGACATCATATGGTTCTTAGCTTTTTCTGACTGATTTTGCTTAGCATGATATTTTCCAGGTCCATCCAGGCCGTGGCAAATGGCAGTGTTTTATCTTTTCTTCTGGCTGAGAAGCATTCCGTCATCTATATGTCCCACAGCTTCTTTATCCAGACATCATCTATTGAAGGGTTCTTTTTAATTCTGATGAAGTAGGCTTCCTATTTCTGGCCCCAGCATATTAACTTTAAAATAATTGTTCGTTGCTGTTATCAGTTATGCCTACCTCTCTCCAGGAATATTTGTCCTCACCAAATCAGCATATAACGTTTACCTACTGGGAAGTTTTTCCATGTCTAGCCACCACCCTCTTTGCCACAACTTTGCTTATGTAAAAGCTCTTCTCTTGCGCTGATTTCCTCCGGGACTAGGAACAAAAGTGCTAAAGAGCAAGTCCATCTCATCACAGAAAGTTCACTGCGGCAACATTCTTCTCTGATTGCTGAAAATGCTAAACCGTTTTGCACCCAGCTTGACCCCACTGCTGCAGCTCTTCTGCTCTCACTCCCTAATTTGTTTGCATTTGGCTTCCATTCCTCACTCTTTGGAGTGCTGATAGTCGTACTTGTCTGGAAGGCTGAGAGGCTATAAAAAATCTGGGCCTCCTCACATTTCAGCACAAGTAGACAAGACTCAGGCTCCAATTTGGAACTGCACAGATAGAAACGGGGCATGTGAGCCCAAAGACATCAACAGCAGCCTGCCGTTTGAAGACTCTTCTCCAAAGCCACTCACCATACGTTTGGCTACAAATTGTGGACCAAACAGGCCAAGATGTTACACAGGATTCCAATGGACCTCTGTTAACATATGTGGTTGGCATGGAGCAGGTGTAGTGTTGATAGTTAGAACCTCATAATCCCAGTTTCAGTGTAACTGGGATATTTCCCTCCTCTTGGAAACACCATAACAATCTGACTAATTAAAAAAACAACAACCAACATATACTGATCACAGAGTGCTTTCAATAGAAAGAAAAGTGAGAATAATCAAATTTTACAATGAAGTTTGCATCTGGGAGATGTAAATAAGTAGCAGTGTTATATATATTTAAATGATAGTGATCATATTCGTTTGCAAATTTGTTTAAGGTAATAGCAATATTCAGATATATCAGGAAAATTAAAACTTATCATTTACCAACAGCTAATAATGAATTTAATACTGGGGTTGAGTGCATGGAGTGACTTAAAACCAAGGTCTCCCTCAATTTAAAATATAAATTAAAAACCTAAAATGTGATCTAAGTTCATGTTAAAATATTTAAAAGTTTAAGCTGCCGACCCATGGGTTTAGGGATTTGGAAGTCTGTCATAAAACACTGAAACTAGTTTTTTTCTGTTTCACACTGACTTAGCCAACAGGGTGCCAAAGAGGGTCCTAGAAGTGACTTCATTATTAACATTAAGGTTATTTCTGTTCAGTTTTGGGGGAACTAGTCATATTGATGACAGATACTCACCTTAAATGATTGTCCTTGATTAAAGGTAAATTAACAGCTTTAAAAAAAATCACCAAGAATTTGAGACTTTAGAAAATGTTCCTAAAGGGAGACTTCTCATTACCTGTTTGAATTTGTGATGAACTAAATGATGAGAAGATTATTTTTCCTTATTTGCCAGCCCCCTACTGTGAATGAAACTGCTACCTTATATTTCAGAAATGTCAACTGTTTAAAGAGCTATTACATTTAATTTTTTAAAAGGAGTTTTTTTCTAAAGACTGTAAAAATAATCCACCTAAGAGTTGTTAATTATCATTAAACAGTGAATACAGACATTTTTAGTGTTTCTCAAAATCAAGTCATGACTCCCAGGAAAAGGAGGAATTAAAGTTCCATCAAGCATGAGACGTGAGTTTTGAAAAGTGACTTGAATCATAGGACTAGGACTTCACATGGGAGTTTAAAAGGCATTTGATTGAGTCTTAGCACTTAATGAGATAAAGTCCAAGGGTTTGAAATGTGGCTTCCTTGGAAAATAGCGTTTGGAGAATGTAGAAATCCATAAAAACAAACCCACACTATAGAGAGCTCTTCAGCGTGGCTGAAACGGACAGAAATCCAGATGTTCTCTTTTTATATTTTTGGACCACAACCAAAAGCAAAAATAGCATCAAGCTGTGCCGACCCACATCACTTGAAGAGGAAGTACTAGCCCTAAGACAGCAGGAATTATTTAACATCCTTCCACAGGGGGCTGGGGGTCCTCACAACGTGAATCCACCATTTGCACATCCAAGTCCTAGCTATATTTTCTGCAATGAAAACATTCAGTTCACTGGATACTGTGTATGATCGACACACACTCCAGTCAGCCAATTTACAAATTTTATTTAAGCATCAGCTTTTAAAACACTAAGGAGATAAGGGCTCTGACTTCTCTAAATCAACAAAAAACAGAATGTAAGAAAAGCTCACTTGAAAAGCCCAGTGTTTGTGCATCAAGAGTGTGACGATCTGCCAGTGTGAAAGTTTGAACACAACTTCTAATCTTTCCGTTCACCACCCTCCTTTTTTGTGGGTACTTTCTGACAAAAGTCCCATCCTATGGGGTCATAATTTCTATTCTCCTATTATTTTTTTACAAGTAGAATTAAATGAGGCCCTAATTAAAAGAGAAAAATGTGTTAGTAATGGTTGAGGAGTACTTAAACAAGAAAAATGTTTTTTACTCATTGAGTGAGTGAGTGAGTGAGTGAGTGTGTGTGTGTGTGTGTGTGTGTGTGCCTGCCTCCGTGTGGGTGTGTTAGCCATACATAATTTTCTGGAGTCTTTCAAAGCAAATGCAGAGCAAGTCTGAACTGTGTTGGGGGTTGGGGAGGAGAAATGGAGGGTCACAAAAATACAAAGTGTGGGAAGAAAATAAACAGAGTCTCGAAGCTATGGGAAACGAGCTGCCTCTTTCTATGTAGAGTAATGAAGTGTCTAGGGGAAGATAAAGAGCAAAAAACCCAAGAGATTTCTAGTCAGGATGGCGGCACAGGCAGACACAGCTTGCCTCTTTGCACAACCACATCAAAATTACAACTAAAATATAGAATAACTGTTGCTTAGAATTGTCAGAAATCAAGTTGAATGGAAGTCTCACAACTACAGGATTAAAGAAACCATATACATTCAGACTGGTAGGAGGGCCTTAGGGCTGGTCCCTCACCCACATGTGGTGGATGAAAATTCAGGAGGGATGTCTCAGGAGTAAGGAGTCCCAGACCCACACCAGGCCTCCCAGGCCAGGGTTCCAGTGCCAGGAAGAAAAGTCCCCACAACTTCTGGCTGCAAAAACCAGCAGGGATTCAGTTGGTGGAGGAGACTGCTGGAGCCCCATAGACTCCTCTTAACGAAAGCACACATGATCTCACCTACTCAGACTCACTCTCTCTGAGCTCCAGCACTGGGGTAGCAGCTTGAAAGGCACCAGTGATGTACAGGGAGAGAATGAAGTGTCTGGCATCAAGGTGACCAGAGGCTATTGTCCCTTTTCTAAACCCTCCCCTCACAAAGCCAGCAAGTTAGTGCCATTTCTGAGACTAAATTAACCTGGCTAACACTGTTTAACCTACCTTGGAGATCCCCAGACACTCTGCCCCACCCAACTTACAGGCCCACCCAAGCTACTTTTCCATATAAATGGCTATTCTTGGTTCATGATTCACAACTTCCTAAATCTTCTCAAACAAGCAACAGCCAGTCTTACTGAGCCCAGAGCCCTCCTACCTCTTGCTAAGTGTCTGTAGGCCTGGAACTAGCAACAGCCAGCCTAGATTCACAGCTTGGCTTTACCTGGGAATCTCTAAGCCCAGCACAAGTAGCAGCCATCTCAGATTGCTTTATAGCTAAGACAGGGTGACCCCAGGCAAAACACAGGTGGGGGCTGATCTTGGCCTGCATCACCCAGGAAACCCCAGGGTCAGTGCACCCAGTGGACAGCTATAGACCATTCCAGAGCACCACCACCCTGCCCCTGCACAGCTGATCCTCCTCAGAGGGTGGAAGTTGGTGATCAGTGGTCATAGCCAATCCTTGTAGCTGACTGGCCTGGGTAAATCCCTCTCATTGATTTGTCAACAGCAACCAAGGCTCAACTATAAGAGGAGTGTATACTCTGCCCACATGAAGGGCACATCTTGAATACCCAGCTTGGGTGATAGGGGAGACTGTGCCACTGGACCCTATAGGACACCTACTACATTAGGTCACACTACAAGACATGGATTCAAAACAGCTCGACCTAATACATAGAAACAAACACAGGGAGGCTGCCAAAATGAGCGAAAGAAAGGTGGTCCAAATAAAAGAACAGATCAAAACTCTAGAAAAAAGCTAAACAAAATGAAGATAAACAATCTATCAGATGCAGAGTTCAAAACACTGGTTATAAGAATTCTCAAGCAACTTAGTGAGGACCTTAGCAGCATAAAAAAAGACCATTCAGAAACGAAGGATACACTGCTTGAAATAAAGAACAATTTACTGGGAAACAACAGTAGAGTGGTTGAAGATGAGGTTCAAATCGATGATATGGAACATATGGAAGCAAAAAACAACCAATCAGAACAGCAAGAAGAAACAAGAATCCAAAAAAATGAAGATAGTATAAGGAGCCTCTGGGACAACTTCAAGAGGTCCAATATTCACATCATAGGGGTACCAGGAGGAGAAGAGAAAGAGCATAAAATTGGAAATCTATTTGAAAAAAATGAAAGAAAAATTCCCTAAGTTGGTGAAGGAAATAGACATGCAAGTCCAGGAAGCATAGAGAGTCCCAAACAAGATGAATGCAAAGAAGCCCACTCTAGGACACATCATAATTAAAATGCCAGAGATTAAAGATATACAGAGTATTTTAAAAGTAGCAATTGAAAAGAAGTTAGTTACCTACAGGGTAGTTCCCATAAGACTACTGATTTCCGGAAAAAAAGACTTTGCAGGCTAGAAGGTATTGGCAAGAAAATTCACAGTCATGAAAAGAAGGGACCTAGAGCCAAGATTACTCTTCCCAGCAAAGCCATCATTTAGAATCAAAGGGTAGATAAAGAGCTTCCCAGACAAGAACAAACTAAAGGAGTTCATCACCACCAAGCCATTATTATATGAAATGTTGAAGGGACTTATTTAAGAAAAAGAAGATCAAAACTATAAATAATAAAATGACAAAAAATACAAATCTATCAACAATTGAATCTAAAAAAACAAACTAAGCAAACAAGAACAGAGACAGGATCATGGATATAGAGAGTGTTTTGTTGCCAGATGAGAGGGGTTGTGGGAAAATGAGCGAAAAGGTAAGGGGATTAAGAAGTACAAACAGGTAGTTACAGAATAGCCTTGGGGATGTAGAGTACAGTATAGGAAATGAAGTAGCCAAAAATCTTATACGCATGATCCATGGACATGAACATCGGTGGGGGGATTGCCTGAGGGAGTGGAGGATGCTGGGTGGAGGGGGGGCAAAGGGAGGAAATCAGGACAACTGTAATAGCATAATCAATAAAATATAATTAAAAAAAAAACCTAAACTATTCCCAGAGTAAAGATAAAACAGTTTGGGATTAAAAGGATCAATAAAGTTTAAATCAGTGGCAAGGCAAATCTTTGAGAACTGAGAATACAAAAGGCAAAAAAAAAAAATTCAAAGCTAAATGAAAAGTACATCTTCCTTATGCTATATTTTACATTAAAGTATAAAAATATTTATGAAGCATAAAGTTTCATAATAAAATTTAGATTTTTAATTTCATCCACATATTCCAAAAGGTATAAGATCAAAAACAAGATATTGCCATGTTTTGTGATACTCCTTTCATTTAAAATGCATATTGTTCAGTCTCTTTTATATATATTTTTAAAGTCATAAATCTAAAGAAATGAAAGTATATTTAGAAAATAGAATGCTGATCCAATTCTGTTTAAGACAATTTGTTATGTAGATATTTATTTTAACAAGGAATATCATTGTCTCAATAGCTTATTAATTTTTAGTTTTCCTAAAAATCATTCCACTCCTGCACTGTGTAGAAACTGCTTTGGGCTAACGTCATGTGATTTTCTTTTT
>VMDR010034683.1:0-10986 GCA_007922815.1 Macrotus californicus | reverse complement strand
GCAATAGATTTCATTTAAAAATAAATTCAAAGTCCTATTCTTCAATCCTAAAAAGGTATTTTTTATCTAAAAGTTATCCCAATTGAACTTTGAAATGATCAAGGGATATAACATGTTGTCACTATAAAATCAGTGTATTTAAAGATAATTAGTAAAGTAAATATGACCTGCATTTCCTATTAATACTATTACTTGATTTTACCTTTCCATATAAAATATCATGAATATAATTGTACCATGAATTTAAATTGATTAAGAAAAACAAGCTCTGGCTGGTGTGGCTCAGTGGGTTAGAGCATCTTCCAGAACACCAGAAGGTAGTGGGTTGGATTCCCCCAGTCAGAGCACATACCTACATTGTGGGTCAGGGAAAATATGGGAGGCAACCTATCGATGTTGCTCTCTCTCTAAAATCAATAAACATATTTTTTAAAATTCAAAAAAGAAAAACAAAACTGGATATTTCACAGAGAAAATAGGAAACATCAGACTTCATAAAATTTACAGATGGCAGTGATTCGGTTGTCTGAATATTTACAAAAAAGAGGGGAGTAGGCTACAGGACATAAAATTCTAACCATGCACACATATGTTTCACTGAGAAGAAAAGGGTGACTCACTAAATAAAGTAGCTGTGGTTTACATGTGATTATGGGCTCAGATGTTAGAAGGGCATAAAAAAAAGATGGCAAAGGTCCCTATCTTATGAATAAATGTAAAGACTAGAGATAATAGTGTTAGGAAAGCAAAAGCCTCAAATTAACTGAGCTTCCACAAATGAATGAATGAATAAATGAATGAAAAAACAAGCAATAACTAAAAATATAGAGAAAAAATTTTAAAGGTCCAGAAAGAGAAATAGAAGGAGGAAAGTGGGGTATGTTCACAGCTTAGGGGAATAGCACAGAGGATCTAGGTCAAGGCAAGTTACTTCCTTTCCTGCGATGTACTTCTGATCACAGAAATACTGAGGGTAGCATCTGAAGGAGATAGAATGAAGGAGACTTTGGATGGGTGTAGGATGACATGTTTCTTTTTTTCACCTGATGCAAAACATAAACAGGTAGCCGTGGCCAGTGTGACTCAGTTGCTTGGAGTGTCACTCTGTGAACTGAAGGTTCATGGGTTCGATTCACATTGAAGGACACCTGCCTAGGTTACGGGTTCAGTACCCCATCAGGGCGCATATGAGGGGTAACTGATTGGCTCTCCCTCTTTCTCTCCCTCCCTACCCCCACCCACTTTCTTTCTCTCTAAAAGCAATGAAAATATTGTCCTTGGATGAGGATTAAAAAAAAACAACAAAACATAAGCACATACTTTGTGAGCAAGCTTGTGCATAACTTTTATCATTTGAACCTTACTTTATTATTTATATATCCTTTAATTCATTCAATATTTTAAAGGTAATTTCCATGTGCAAGGTACTATGCTTGTTTTTTTTTCTCACAAGGAACATTTGTCTCGTAAGTAGAGATAATGATTTCTACAGTGCCTTTGACAGAAACTCTCCTAGAATAATCTTATCCTGGGAATAAGATTTAAAAAATGAATGAAGAACAGTTCATGGGCTTTTAAGACTGAATAAGCATACCCAAAGAAAATCTTAATAAAAGATTAGTGTCAATTTGACTCTGTATTGTTTAAGAAGTTGAACATGTTTATTAACATTTTAAATCAATTGCTATAAGCATCAAATTTTAGGGTTTTAAAAACCTGGGAAGGACAGAACTATTGCAGAAAAAATTACAGTTGATATGTGGTGATAAAAATGACTAAATTACATAAATGTAAATGTACCTGAATAAAGAAGTAGAACTAAAATTAAAGTGCATAGCATTGTGATGAGTTCACCTATCTGAAGTGAATCAAAAATTAGGTCTTAAGTTTTCTAAAGGCTTTCAAGAGAAGAGAAAGAAGGCCATTTGCAGAAACACTCAATGTAAAATACAGTGCTTGGTTCTAGAAGAGTAACAGTTCTCAGTGTCAAAGTAAAAATGGAAAAGACATCCACACAAATAACAGAACACAAGAGCTAGTGTTTTATCAAAATGCATAACCATGTCAACATGCTAAAATTCAACGATGGAATTTATCAAGAACATACTAAAATTCTACATTCCTCAATATATCAGTCACATAAGTATAGGAAGTAAAGATCTGGTGTAATAGTCAATAATATGAAACAGTCAATGATTTCAGTTGTTGAATTAAATATGAGCTAGTCATGCAATAGCTAGTTTTACAACTACAACTTCAATCTTATGAAATATTAATAAAAGAATAGTTTTCATACCAAAATAGATAATAGAAAGTGTTCTGGTTTGAACATGGGTATTTCAATTCACATCTTTCTCTTTCTCTTTCTGGAAAACGTGCAAAAAGTAACATGAAGAATTTTAACCAAAACACAGGTTCAGCTGCCTACCACAACAAAAGACAAATTCGTGAGGCAGGTGCTAGTGCAAAGGGTAAGAGGTTTATTCAGGTGCCGTGACCTGGGAGAAGGGTGGACTCCTGTCTTAAAGACCATGCCCCCTTCCTGCTCAAGCCTGTGGTTCTCATAGGATAGGGAGGGGAGGGCTTTTTATTTTCTATCCAGTTATCTTGCTAGCTTTTGACACACTCAGGTCCTGTCCATTTATTTTTCTAGCTTTCAATGTACTTGGCCCTTATCCATTTATCTTTCTAAGCTTTTGGGGTGCTCGGGTCCTGTCCATTCATCTTTCTAGTTTTTGGTGTGCTCAGTGTAAGAACCTTCCACTGCATCATCTTGGCCAGTTGGGAGACTCCCCAGCACTCCCTGTCTATGGGAGCAGAGAGGGGGTGCTGCAGGACCCACCATCAGGCAGCCTGGGAACGTACAGCCCTCAGCTGACCTCCCAGCACTGAAAATGAAGCCCACAAATCTGGGACAGATTTGGCATGGGGCAATTCATGGGACAGCCCTGGATCCTGGTGCACCCATGTCCTCTGTGCAGCCCTGGCATGGCCTCTGTCCCCAAAGTGGCCAGCCAGGCCTGCACTCCAACTGATGGCTGTCTATGGTAATAATTTCCCCCTTCAAAACTCTGGACCATGGTAATTTCACAAGGGTAAACGAATGGAGGTCATATCTTCTGTAGTTTCTCCATGCTGTCAAGGAGTATAGTCTTACCTCTACCCAGGTCCAGAGATTATTGCTACCTACTAAAGGAAGAGGTGGGTCGAGAATGGAGGGAGGCCCTTACATGAAAGGGGAGGATTGCTATCTTCAGAAAGCAGCACACGCAGTGTCCGGAGGGTGGCCCTGCTAGACAATGAAGCTGGTAGGCTGCTCCATATTTCAAGAGACAGTGTTAGAAATGGGCTTCCAAGGTGAGACTTTGGGAGGTGCTGTTCCTTTCCAAAAGGGGAATTTTAAATCTCTTTCAGGAGTACATCTTTGTAGAATCAACAGCAGCACAAGATCTGAGTCCTTCTCAGGTGGCATATGCTTTATATGTGTGTGGTGGACTCAAGGTTTGATTCCTGTGAGCTTTAGGGAAGAGTGTGTTGTCAGCAGGACATCATAGGGACTGGCCCATCCTTTGACTAACTGTTGTTCAGGACCTTGAGTCTTCCAAGTCTTTAGTAAGACTCGGTCTCCTGGCTGGAAAGGGTGTAAGGGGTCCTAAGACGGATAGATAGACTTGCAATGAACAAACTTGTGCAAAGTTGCTAGTGTTTGGTCTAAATGTTGTACATATTGATTGATTTTTAATTCATGTTCTAAATTTAGCGGGATATTCCTAAAATAGAAACTTGCAGGGTTCTCCCATAACTATTTTAACCCTTTCGGTATGAGCGCTCTTTCTGCCGAGACACTCCCGCTATACGAGGTGAGTCATTGTGAGCCATTGTATGGGCACCGGATATATCCAGCGTTCGTCCACACAGGTCATTAGATGGGCGCCAGATATATCTGGCACCCGTACCGAAAGGGTTTAAAGGGCTTCATTTCAGCCTGCTTCACACATTACCCTAATCCGGAGCAAGGCAGTAGGGAGTACCTGGTCCCATTTCAAATGTGTTTCCTGGCATATTGTCACCAGGGTTTCTTTATTATGTAGTTCATTTTCTCAGTCTTCCCCATAGATTGGGGTCTCCAAGGTGCAGGTAGTTTTCATTGAATCTGTAGTGTCTGTCCTCTCTTCTGTGAGATTTCTGAAGTAAATGATGGTCTTTGAAGCTTTTTGACTGGTAACGTGGGGGTGTTATAGGGAAACTGCCATGGCCAAATTAATACTGATTTTAAGAGTTTCTGCAATACTAATTGAATTCCCTCTATAGCTTCCTTTTAAGGGAGTATCATTTTTTCCCTGGGATCTGTGTCCCTTCTTTAAAGTAAATTTTTATGGGTTGGATGTTAACCACCCTACCTCAGTTTCCATCAGCCCAAAAAGCTTAATTGACTGCTCATAGATCTCAGGTGGGAAGAGTTTACCTCTGGGTCATTCTGGGTAAGTCAAGAGCACCTGGAGCTGAAGTACATGTTCTGGTGAAACACCTAAACATAACTGCTGCTCTGAGGAAAAGTTATTTGTACAGGCAATTTACAAAGTAAATCTCAACCCAACAATAAAATGGAGAGGTGTGGCACATAGAGAAAACTATGTGTAGGGTTTTGATCCGCAAGCTGTCATTCTAGAGGTTGACAGAATGCTTGCTTTTGCAATTGTCTAGTCACTCAGTAACCAACACTGCAGCTGAACTTTTCTTGGTTAGTTTTGTATTTAATACTAAGCCTCTAGCTCCAGTATCTACAAGAAAGTCAATTGGCATATTCCTCACTGTCAATTGTACCTAGGCCTCCTGTGGGTAAATAGTAATTGGTTGGGAGGTGTCTAGGAGAGCCCCTGGGCCTCCTCATTCATCATCAGAGTCATTATTCCTTTCTAACATTTCTCAGCAAGGGTTTCTATCCTTTTTATTTTTATTTTTCAGTTTCAGGCAGTCCTTTCTCCAATGGCCTTCCTCTGCAATAAGCACATTGATTGGTGCCTAGTGGGTTTTTCCCTTTTCCTGTCAGGGCCTGCCACTCCTTCTGGTTTCCCTGCACTACTCCTAACAAAACGGCAGCTTGCTTTTTAGTCTCCTTGTTTCCCAGGCTTGGTAAACTTTAAAGACTAGGTCCACCAGCTGGAAGGGATTCATTCCCAGCACTATGTCTAACTTGGAGCTTCCTTCTGATATCTAGGGTACTTTGCCCAATAAAAGTCAAAAATACAGACATTTTCTGGTGTCTGTGGGTCAGCATCAATATGCTTCTGATAGGTCCTTTCTAAAAATTCACAAGGATCTTTATTTGGTTTCTGTTGTAGTGCCTGTATCATCATATTCAGGCTCTTTTGTTTATGTATCCCTTTCTTAAGTCCTTCTTACATGCACCTTTTGTAATGTTCTAGAAAGGCTAGGTCCCCACTATTCAGGTCTCAGTTGGACTCTGTCAAGGAAATTTTCCCACTGGGTTAGGGGAGAGGTCCCGTTGGGATTCTGTTGATGGAGGCAATGAGCCTCTTCCTTTGGCTAATCTATAACTAGCCTAATTTTACCTGCCATTAGCAAGATGTTAATGAGAGCCTATATGTCTTCCCAGTTTAGATGGTGAGTGGCACAAATGGAGGTGATAACATCTGCTATTTTTTTATTGTTTTTCTGCCAGTTTTTGAGGATCTCCCTGTATGAGGGGTTAGATTTCTTCCAATTAGTAAATCTGAAGCGGAGTGTAGAGTTTGGGCACAATAGTAGCCAACAGGCTTGCTTTCCTGGTTTATTCTGCCTAGAGTATTGCCTCGAAGGGATTGTCCTGCTCCAGATAGGAGTGCTCTCTGGCCAAATTGGGTGCCCTGCCAGATCTTCGAGTGGGAGATAATTCCTTCCTCATACAGGATTGGGGCTGTTGCCCCCCTGGGCCCTATTTCAGGGGCATGTAGTGGCAGAAGTGGTGATGGAGAAAATCTTTCTGCTGCTAATCCTATGTTCCCCTGGTTCAGGACATTAAAGGGACTCATTTTCCTTTTCTTCCTGCGTTTTACTATCAGGGAGGAGTTATGGAGCCACTTTCCTTCTCTGCATCATTAGGGTGTTTCCTTTTCTTTGCCAAATCCCTATTGTGTAAAGATATAAATGCCTGGACATTAAGGATTTTGTTCCATTTTCCCAGCTGTTGGCAAAACCATTCCAACTCTATGATGGTGTAGTAAGTTAGGGAAACATTTAGGGGCCCGTTTTCATGTAGTCTAAAGCATACATAGGCCAAGCTGTGTTACAATAGAAAACCAATTCTGAGAGACTTCTGGCCAAGATGGAAGCATAGGTAGACACACTGCACCTCTTCGCACAACCAAAAGAAGGACAACAACAAATATTAAAACAAAACACAACCTGAACTGACAGAAAATCGAACTGTATGGAAGTCCAACAACCAAGAAGTTAAAGAAGAAACATTCATCCAGACCGGTAGGAGGGGTGGAGATGGGCAGCTGGGGCAGAGAGGACTCGCAGGAGAGGACTCGTGGCAGGGCAGTGGCTGGTGGATCTGGCCGTCCCACACCCACGTGTGGATAAACCAGGAGGAACAACTGGGGAGTGAGACAGACTCCACAACGCAGAGTTCCAGCACGGGGAAATAAAACCTCAAAACCTCTGATTGAAAACTCCTGTGGGGGTTGAGGCAGTGGCAGCAGGAGAAACTCCTGGACTCACAGGAGAGCTCGTTGGAGAGACCCACAGGGTCCTAGAATGTACACAAGCCCACCCATCCAGGAATCAGCACCAGAAGAGCCCAATTTTACTGTGGGTAGCATGGAAAGTCACTGAAAACCAGCAGAGAGTGGAGCAAGCAGCACTGTTCCTTCTCAGACCCCTGCCCCACATACAGCATCACAATGCAGCGACGTGGTTGCCCCGCCCTGGTGAACACCTAAGGCTCTGCCCCTTACTATGTAACAGGTGCGCCAAGACAACAAAAATGGCTCAAATGAAAGAATAGATCAAAGCTCCAGAAAAAATACAACTAAGCGATGAAGAGATAGCCAACCTATCAGATGCACAATTCAAAACACTGGTAATCAGGATGCTCACAGACTTGGTCACAAATTAGATGAACAAATGAAGGCTATGCTAAGTGAAATGAAGGAAAATGTACAGGGAACCAACAGTGATGGCAAGAAAACCGGGACTCAAATCAATGGTGTGGACCAGAAGAAAGAAAGAAACATTCAAGCACAACACAATGAAGAAACAAGAATTCAAAAAAACGGGGAGAGGCTTAGGAACCTCCAGGATGTCTTTAAACGTTCCAACATCCGAATGATAGGGGTGCCAGAAGGAGAAGAGGAAGAGAAAGAAATTGAAAACTTATTTGAACAAATAATGAAGGAGAACTTCCCTAATTTGGCAAAGGAAATAGACTTCCAGGGAGTCCAGAAAGCTCAGAGAGTCCCAAAGAAGTTGGACCCAAGGAGGAACACACCAAGGCACATCATCATTAAGTTACCCAAGATGAAAGATAAAGAGAGAATCTTAAAAGCAGCAAGAGAAAAGGAGACAGTAACCTACAAAGGAGTGCCCATCAGACTGTCAGCTGATTTCTCAAAAGAAACCTTGCAGGCAAGAAGGGGCTGGTAAGAAGTATTTCAAGTCATGAAAGGTGAGGACCTACATCCAAGATTACTCTATCCAGCAAAACTATCATTTAGAATGGAAGGGTAGATAAAGTGCTTCCCAGATAAGGTCAAGTTCAAGGAGTTCATCATTACCGAGCCCTTATTATATGAAATGTTCAAGGGACTTATCTAAGAAAAAGAAGATAAAAAATAGGAACGGTAAAATGACAACAAACTCACAGTTATTAACAACTGAACCTAAAACAAAAACAAAAACAAAAAAAGCAAACAAGTAGAACAGGAACAGAATCACAGAAATGGAGATCACATAGAGGGTTATCATCAGGGGAGTGGGTGGGGAGAGAGAGGGAAAAAGTACAGGAAATAAGAAGCATAAATGGTAGGTAGAAGACAGACAGGGGGAGGTTGAGAATAATATAGAAAATTTAGAAGCCAAAGAACTTATATATATGACCCATGGATATGAACTAAAGAGGGGGAATGTGGGTGGGAAGGGGTATGCAGGGCAGAAGGGAATAAAGGGGGAAAATGGAACAACTGTAATTGCATTATCAATAAAATATATTAAATAAATAAAAAAAATTAAAAAAAGAACCATTAAAAAAAAAGGAAAACCAATTCTTTCTTTGTCTTTGGGTCAGCTTTATCATAGCTATAGGATCAATCTGCTAAAGTTTGGCCCAGTGGGCTCCCTTCAGGAATCAAAATAAAACAATCCCTGATGGCACAAAAGTACAAACCCAAAACCATAATGACAGAAAGACCCTAGACAAAGTGGGAACATATGAACAAAACTTGGACCCATAACTCCATTAGTCCAAATGAGCACTCATGAGCAAGTCCTATCATCTTCTTTCCTGCAAACTGATACCACAAGCAGACCTGACTGGACCGAAATGGCATGAAGTCCAAGTGACACAAACTCAAGTGGCACAAAGCCCAAGCAGCAGACATAGCCTACCAATCAGTAATGTAAATAGTCCTAACTGGACCCAAGTGACACAAAGCTCAAGTGGCAGAGACAGAAGACCCCTGGTATTCATACCAATTCAGCTTACCCAGTCTTTCTGTCCCTCTGCTTCCCAGAAACCCGTTTCCTTTCACCAGCCAAGAGTTTCAGGCAGCTGACACCTTGAGAAGGAATGCAGGGAAATTCCCCGAGGAAAGCTTTCAGCAGCTACTGGGAAGTCTCCACCGTCCTGCTCCAGGGTTGGCCTGCCACAGGCAGCTTGGGACCCCAGCCTGGGCCCTCCAGGAGTTACTGAGGTCCACACTGGGCCATCTGCATTGCCAAAAACTGTAACTAAAACACAGTTTTGGCTACCTGCCACTACAAAAGCCAAAGGTGTGAGGCAGGTGCTGGTGCAAAAGGAAAGAGGTTTATTCAGGTGTAGTGACCTGGGAGAATGATGGATTCCCATCTCAAAAACCCATACCTTTTTTCTTGTTCAAGCCATTGGTTCTTACAGGAATAGGAAGGGAGGGCTTTATTTTCTATCCAATTATGCTTGGTTCCTGTCCATTCATCTTTCTAGTTTTAGCACTCTCAGTGTAAGAACCTCCCCTTGCACCATCCTGACCAGTGGGAGACTCCCTGGCTAGCTACAGTAGTGTGGAGGGTGGGGCTGCAGGACCCACCCGTCAGGAAGCCTGGAGATGTTACAGCCCTCAGCCCGCCTCCTGACACTGGCCATGGCACATACACATCCTGGGGAGCTGACTGGAGTATGCAGGGTACTCATTCCTGGATCCAGGCACACCTGCACCCTCTATGCAGCCCCCAAGCCCACCCCTCCAGAGTGGCCAGGCAGGTCCAAGCTCCCATAGCTGCCTATGGTAACAGAATGACAAACAATACAAAACAAAACATAAATTGCATTTTCATCAAAACTAGACTAATATAATCTGTAGACTCCTTACAGAAATTGCAAGGGCTATGAAAAGCATAAAGGTAGAAATATTCGCAGGAGGATGTAAAAAGTAGAACAGAGTGATGAGAAGGCCGGGTGGTGGGAGATTTTTTAAATACCAGCTACTATACAGGGTGGGCCACAAGTAGGTTTACAGTTGTTCATATGGACAATAATATAATAATTAATAAATAATAGTACAGAATACACTCTGTTTCAAGTACTCACAACTGTAAACTACTTTTGCCTCACCCCATACACTTTTTAAAGGTGAAGAACTTGTGTTTAAAGTGAGTCCTATAGCAAAAGCTATTACCTTTGAGTGCAACAATCTGTGCGGCAACTGAGAAGAGCAAGGTGGTGGCACAAATCCTGTTGGATCTCTTTTGGTTTAGGATAATGGGAAAGAATCCACACAAAGAATCACGTATGACTTGTAGAAGCTACAAGAAGCAGGCTCTGCTATCCTCTGGACATAGTTGGCTCAGGAAAATTCAAATTATTTATAAGCGATTAATAAACATGGAATTCTTATAGCATAAATGTAAAAGTACAATGAAAGAAAAGAAAAGCATTCCCAACAGATCAATTACAGTCATCTGAAAAATGCTGCCACTGAGCAGATAAAAATTATAATCATATATTTTGTCACTAAGTAAAACAGTGACATAAATTCAACTATGAAGGAAGACTGCAAAATAGAAATGCAAGCATTTAGCTAAAGCATTTAGGAGATAAAAATAGAATAGGAGAAGATGAAATAAAAGCCTTCAGATTTCAGGAAAGAAGGGGGAAATAAAAAAGCTGTCACAGAAAGGAAGATCAAATTTTAAAGACTTAGTAAGAGAGAATGGACCCTGAGGAGGGTACAGTAAAAAAACCTTGGGATAAAAATGAGAAAAGCAAACAAAGTGGAATGAAAGTGAATAGAGCACTAAAAAAGATAGTAGAGAGTATATACCTATATATCTATCTGTTTATAAAACAGCCAGATAAGTTCCAACAAATGTACAGTGTGGGACCCTAAAAAACAAAGCTGAAAAATAGACACAAGCACTGACTGACATTTTTTTTTAAATTTCTGAAATATAAGAAGATTTAAATATAAATAACTACAGGACACACGATTTACCAGGTGAAAATGATCTAAAAAGTCAATAGAGAGATATAACCTAGTAACATCACTGGATTTTTAAATATAAAGAAAGAAAACTTTGTGCTACCATGGTAAAAATAAAATAATAAAATAAAATGATAAGCCATCTGACATAATATTTCTCCAAAGCAACAGATACAAGATACTCAAGGACAGAAAACACTAATAAATTCAATCTTTTTTACTAAAAATGGGTGGGACAGGAAATGCCAAAGAAGGGAAAAGGAAGAAGGATTTTATCAACTTTCCTAGTAGAAAACTAACAAGTGCT
>VMDR010034682.1:0-10991 GCA_007922815.1 Macrotus californicus | reverse complement strand
TTTTGCTTATTAGTTCAGTTTGTTCATTAGATTCCACATATGAGTGAAATCACATGGTATTTTCTTTCTCTGACTGGCTTATTTCACTTAGCATAAAAGAGGAGAGCTTAAGAAACATCTTGGACAACAGGAAAATATTTTCAATGACATTACTTCACCAAATAAACCAAGGTACATATAATAAAATAATATATGAACATCAATACCAGGCAAACCAAGTAGAAAGTTAAATCACTAAATCAAACTTTATATACATGCATACAAAATTAAGTGGAATATATAATTTTCAATGAAAGAATGTCTAAAAACAGAACTATCAAAATCAAATACTTAGTATGGAATCCCAAAAGACTCTGAATACCCAAAGTAATCTTGCAAGAGAACAAAGCTGGAGTTCTCATGCTCCCTGATTTCAAACTGTATTACAAAGCAATAGTACTCAAAACAGCATGCTACTGGCACAAACACAGGCACACAGGTCAACGGAAAATAAAGAGCTCAAAAATAAACCCATGCTCACCAGTCAATTAATCTACAGCAAAAGAGGGAAGAACATAAAATGAGGAGAAGACAATCTCTTCAATAAACGATGTTGGGAAAACTGGACAGCTACATGAATGAAATTGGATGACTTTCTTACAACATATATGAAAATAAACTCAAAATGAATTAAATTATTAATGTAAGACCAGAAACCATAAAACTCCTAGAAAAAAAACAAAAACTCTTTGGCATCAGTCTTAGCAATCTTTTTCAGACCTCCTCCTCTTCAGGTAAGAGCACCACAGGCAAAAACAAACAAATGAGACTACATAAAACTAAGAAGCTTCCACACAGTGAAGGAAACCATCACCAAACTGAAACAGTAATCTATTAAATGGGAGAAGATATTTATAAATGAGATATCTGATCAGAAGTTAATATCAAAATATACAAAGAACTCATACAACTCAATATCAAAAAAAATAAATGACACCATTCAAAATGGGCAGAAAATCTGAATAGATATTTTTCTAATGAAGGCCTACAAATGGCCAACTGATACATGAAAAGAAGCTCAACATCACTCTCCATCACAGAAAAGCAAGTCAATATCACAGTAAGTTTTCACCGCACACCTGTCAGAATGGCTATTATCAAAAGACAGTAAGTAACAAGTGTTGACAAGGATGTGGACAGAGGGAAACCCTCGTGCAACCTTGGTGGGGATATAAATCCATGCAGCCACCATGGAAAGTAGTATGGGAGTTCCTCAAAAATTTTAAAATACAACTCCCATATGATCCAGCTGTTCCACTTCTGGGCATTTATCTGAAGAAACAAAAACACTAATTTGAGAAGATATATGTGCCTGTATATTTATTGCAGCATGATTTACAATAGCCAAGATATGGAAACAATTGTCTACTGATAGATGAATATTTTCTAGTGTTTTTACAATGTTTTATCCATAGAAACACTTTTCACACAACACCTATTACATTTCCAAGAGCCAATGCTCTCAAGATCACATTTTGGGAAAGACTATTATACATGGCTGCTCATAGGATTTAAGTCTGCCTATTTCACACACTAAAGTTCATTCAAGAAATGTGTGTAGTACTATAAAACTTCCAAAGTGCTTTCATCTCCATCACTTAAAGTAGTCTTTCTAAGAATCCTGTGAGGCTGACTGAGCTGGTATTACCCTATGTTGAAAATACTTAACAATTAGACCTAGGACAAGTTAAGCAATTTGTTTAAGGCCTATTTGATTACATTTGTTTTTCTGAAAGTTATGTTTATGAATATTTGCCATTATAAAACTAATTTGATGGAACTGCCTAAGTGTCCATCAGTAAATAACAGGATAAAAAAACTGTGGTATATTTATACAATGGAACACAGTTACTTGGCCATTAAAAAGAAGAAAATCTTACCATTTGTGACAGCATGGATGGACCTGGAGAGCGTTATGCTAAGTGAAAAAAGCCAGTCAGAGAAAGACAAGTACCATATGATTTCACTCATATGTGGAATCTAATGAAAATGAACTAACAAGTAAAATAGAAACAGACTCAGATAGAGGGCAGGCTGACAGCCAGAGGGGGCTAAGGGGGTAGAGGGACTGAGCAAAAGACAAAAAAGAAAAAACCCTCATGGACATGAACAACAGTGCGATGACCACTGGGAGAAGGAGAGATGGAGGGAGGTGGAGCAGGGCACAGGGGAAATAAATGGTCAAAAACGGAGACTTGACTTTGGGAGGTGAACACACAATGTACAGATGATGTGTTGTACAATTGTGTACCTGAAACCTCTATAATTTTGTTAACCAGTGTCGCCCTAATAAATTAAATAAAAAAGAACAAAAAAAGAATTATAAAACATTATTCACATGTGGAGAGAAGGTGTGACCTGAAAAGGGCACAGACTTTGACAAAGAGGTGACAAAGGAAGGACAGGCTTCAAACACTCCACCCCATCCCAACACACACACAACCCACATGACTACTGATTTATAAATCGTGTGTTGGTTACAGGACTCCAACAACAGAATTAGACACCTGAGTATGCTTCAGAAAAATAAAACAGAAGAGTCAGATGAAAGAGTAGGGCTTCCAGAAAGCAGGACTTCCAGAAACCAGTTTATTATAAAAATCTCCAAAGAAGAATCTTCAAGGTCATTTGCAGACATCCCTAGTCCAGAAAAGAAAATGATCCAACAATCTGAGCCCACCTTGGAGTAGAGGGTAAGTAACTTGGTCCGATATCCAATACAAACCAGGCAGAACAAAGAAAGGAAGGTAGATTTTCAAGATGAAAGGCATAAAATACACTGAGGAAAACGATCTAAGAAGTGAGTTAGGAAAAAGGGCTAATAGAATAAAATGAGCATAACTACAAATTTGGCTTTTTAAGATTTCTTCTAACTATATGAGATATTCTCCTTTAGGAAAAAGAAAAAAAAATTTCAGTACACAGAAGTCTAAAGATTGGCATTACAAACACATGTACCACTACCCAGATTTGTCAAAACTATTATTTTATCATGTTTACTCTAGATTTTTTAAGAAAAAATGACAGATAAAATTGAGTTTTCTTGTGCACTCCCTCCCCAATTCACTTTTCTTAACATCTTCCCTCTCCAGGTACAACCTTCAGGTCCTATATTTGCTTATCAAGGTTTCTATATTTATGATACTTGTATAGCATTTTGTGTAAGTTACTAAAGTTTATATTAATAGAAATGACATATATATACAAAAAATGACATCCTTCTGCAACTTGCTTGGTTTATTCAACTCAATGAGCTTTGCTTTTGGGGGGTGGTTTTTTGCTGTTTTTTTTACCATTGTAATCATTTTTAAGTGTGTCGTTCAGTGGCATTAAGAACATTCCCAGTGTTGTTCAGGTAGCATCATGAGGCATCTCCAGGGCTTGCTTCACCTTGCTCCATTGAACCAGGGGTGTCTAACCCATGGTCCGAGGGCCACATGCCGGCCCAACTCAAAATTGTAAATTTACTTAAAACCTTTTTTTTTTTTTTGCTTATCAGTGTTCATTAGTGTTTGTGTATTTAATGTGTGGCCCAAGACAACTCTTCTTCCAATGTGGCCCAGAGGCGCCAAAAGGTTGGACACCCTGAAATAGTAATTCCCCACTTCCCTGTCTCCCCAATAATTCTACTTTATGTCTAGGTTCCTCACATAAGTGGAATCATAGGGTTTTTCTCCTTTTGTGACGATTATTTCACTTAGCACAGAGATTTCTCAACGGGTGTGCCACAAGGATTTTTAAAACATGCTAAACCCGACTATTTAGTCAGGGGTGCTGACCTCCTTTCCCCTAGATTGTCAAATAAAAAAATGACAACAGCCAACACAACAATAGCTACTTGGTATGAATGAATCAAAATTATACCTAGTTTTGTCACATCAGCAAAAAATATATTTTTTAGTGTGTTGCAGAATTTTAGTAGTTAGTTTATGTGTATCATAAGATGAAAAAGGTTGCAAAATTGCTAATTTAATATAATATCTTCAAGGTTCATCCATGCTGTAATATGTTTCAGAATTTCCTTCCTTTGTGAGCCTGAATAATATTCCATTGTGTGTATATATATACATATTATTTTGTTGATCAATTCATCCGTCAGTGGGCACTTGGGTTGCTTCCAATTTTGGCTACTGTGAATAAGCTGCTATGAAAATGGGTGTACAAGTATCTGTTCCGGTCCTTGCTCTCCATCATTTTGGGTGAATGCCTGAAGTGGCACTCCCGGATGTGGTAATTTTATGTCTAACATTCTGAGGAGCCTCCACCCTCTTCCGAGCAGCTGTATGTAAATTCCAACCAGCAGTGCACAAGGGCTCCAAATTCTCCACATCCTTACCCAAACTCATTTTCTATTTCTTGACCATAGCCATCCTATTGGGTGTGACGTGGCATCACATCGTGGGGTTGATTTGCATTTCCCTAATAATTAGTGATGTTGAGCACCTGTGTATCTCTTGGGGAGAAATGTCTATTCAACAACGCATTTAAATGTATGCATATATGTGGTGCTACGCGTTCATTTTCACCATGTCATACCATTCCTTTTTATGACTCTAGCGTATTTATCCATTCAGCTGTTAATGGTCATTCAGCCCTTACTCAGACTTTTCCCGCCACAAGTCACGTTGGTATGTTCATTGTTATTCACATCTTCTTGTGCACGTTTTGAGAGTTTCTCGAGGTAGATTTCTAGGAGTAAAATTACTGTGCTTAAGCAAAGGCACAACGTCAGTTTCACTCCATTTTGCCAATTTGCTCTCCAAAGTACTTTCACTGACTTAACGCTCATACCAGCAGCAGGCGATGGGTTTTCTACTTTCATATCCTCTCCAACATGAGTCTCTATCAGACGTTTTTTTGTTTTTAGCCATCTGATGAATGGTTTTATTTTATACATTGTCCGAGCTACTGGTGAGATCAAGCAGCTTTTCACCTTTACAGGCCTCCTGTAAAATCACAGTTCGAGTCTCATCCATTTTTCTAGTTGACTGTTTTTCTTAATAATTCTGTACGACACACCCTGAAAACGAACGCTCTGCTGGTCACCTTCTCCTTTGCTGTGATTTACTTCTTCACTTAGTCACAGGGTCTTGTTTTACAAAACAAAGTGCGTAGATTCACTTGGTCAAATTTTTAATTTGTTTTTTATGTTCTTAACACAAGATTTTCAAGATAATCTCTAATTTTCTTCTAAAAGATGTGTAGTCCGGCCTTTACTGTTTTGATCTTTGGAACTCACTTGCACATCGGTGGCAGTGATCGCAGCTCAATTTCTCCCATATGCCACATGTCGTAGATATCTCTCAGTATATTTCCAGATACCGATTTTTCCCAGAACCACTTGGAACATTTATTCCTGACCCGCTATTTTTGCCTTTTTAAATTTCTGTGCCGCTTTGGTTTGTTCTTATTTTGCCTCTTTTTAACTAAAAATATAAAGGTTCTGGCACAGTTAACGCCCTTGTTTTTTTTTTTATGAGCTGATAATCCATACCAAATCTTTTATGACAAGATCATAAGCATGCAATTCTGTAGCAGAACAGCATCACATTCGGACACACCACACGACATTTTGGGTGAAATGGTCAAATTACTGTCCACCTCGTGCGAGACATTCGTGTACCCTACCAACCACACTCAATGGCGTTACTTCTGCAAAGTTTAAAAGTGAAATGATCCCACAAGGTTTATAATAAAAAGGCCTCCTGCTCTGTCTTCCCAACGCCTATGCCACAATCACAGAAGTAAGCACCTTCAATTCTAAATTTAAAAAACTAGAGTTTGTCCATTTTCCTCCTTGATTCAAATGGCATACTTAGTTCTTAGCTTCAAGCGTCTCTGACTCCCTTTGTGCAGGTATGTACACACAGACTCCCCCCTTCATCCTCCTTGTATATTTATGTATTTTGGATCAATATTATATGATATTATTCACAGATAAGCCATGCAGCATGCTCTGATTACATTCTCATTCGTGAACATCATTTTATTTTCCCTGCGAATCGTTTTTCTGCTTGGCTGTCTATAAATCTGCTATTGATTCATCCCCGTCCACAGAGGAAATTTTTACACCTCTATTCCTGCCATGTCCTGGCATGGGTTATCAAGTGACCACATGTTCAGAGTTGTATATCTAAGCTGGCTTTGTCACCAAAATCTGTAAGAACATGGAATGGAAGTGGTACCCCCAATCCAGCATGAACGAGACCGCAGTGCACAAGCAACAGGCACAGGCAGGTGACTCATCCAGACCCCTGTCTTCCCCCGCTGGTGCACCAGTGCTCATCCCTCATCTTATAGCTCTGGCCACATGGGGAGTCGTCTCTGCCCCGATAACAAGAGGAAGGAAGTACAAATATGGCAGCTTGACATGTGGGAATAGTCAAAAACAGACATCACTCGGAAGACAGCCTCGCTTAGGGTGGCTCAGGAAAAAGCCTCCCAACTGTGCCTCGTTCACATTGTGGGGAAAGAGAAATGGCCCAAGAGCCAAGTGTGACGGTAAATGGGCAAATACAGTAACCCAGGGTAGGACATGACATATTTTTTTATTTATGTATTTTTAGAGAGAGAGGAAGGGAGGGGGAAAGAGAGGGGGCAAATCATCAATGTGTGGTTGCCTCTTGCATGCCCCCTACTGGGGATCTGGCCCACAACTCAGGTATGTGCCCTGACTGGAAATCAAAACGCTGACCCTTTGGTTCGCAGGCCAGCACTCGATCACTGAGCTACACCAGCCAGCACAGGGGATGACATATTGATCAGGGGCTTGGATACCTAAGGGTGAGGGTCTGGGTCATGCCACCAGGTGAGACAGAGACCAGAAGAGGTCCTAGCTGACGGTAAGGAATGTTTAAAAAGAAGAATGGAGGGGGTGCATGAGGAGTATCAGTTGCCAGCCCCGAGACCAGCTGCAGAGCCAGAGCAATGAGCCAGGTTTTCCCTGGGAAGAGGGACCACTGGCATCGAAGAGGAACTTTCAGCAAATGTATTTGAAGAAGTGGACTGAGTGGCTCAAAGAATGAATTATATTGAATACGGAAATGTGCTGACTAAACCCACCTGCGGGGACTATCACCAACATTACTCAGCTACCAGCCCCTGCAGACATTGCTTTAGCTCCGGAGAGCCCCCTCACCCAAGGCTCTATGCTCCTTCCTGGGAGGGACCCTCACACAATGACGGATCAAGGCCTGTGTCATCCTGTGAGTGACAACTCTGAAGGACACTGAGAACGTTAGATGGGCTTGACCTTTCCCTCTGCCCAATCCAGCCCCTTCCCCCAGCCCTTCCCAAGACCCTTATTAGAACCCTGGACACCACAGACTGTCACTGAGTTTGCTTTCCAGAAAACCCAAGCTGTGGTAGGGCTGTTCGTTGCCAGAGTATAACCTGACCCATACTGACTGATACAATACAATAAATGCAAATCTCCCTCTGCAGTTTCTTAAAATAGCTGGCAAATTGTTTTCACTCATAAAACTATTTAGGACGAATAGAACTTCACTTTCCCGTTTATGAATAGCCAGCTGGGTAAGCAATTTTTGCATCTACAGGCTGAGTATTTCATGCCCACCTGCCAGGAATCTTCAACAGAATGGGGACAGAAAAAGATAGGGGCAGTTGTTACAAACAGACTTTCTACTTATTCCTTCCAGCTTTTTCCACGACTACTAAACAGAAGGTTGGGCTAGATAAATTCTGTTGTTGAGTTTTCTCATTCTAGATCAGGATTCTCTATGAAACTTGGATTGGTTTTCCTGTAAGCAGAAGTTATCAAAGGCCTTAAAGTTCAATATCAAATTAATATAATTTGTTTACATGTACTCTATTCCCATTCTTACATTATGAAGCCTCTTATATTATTAATCTGACTACAATCAATAATTGTGTTTTTTGCCAAGAAGAAAATATATTTCCAGAGCACTCAAGTCATTATCACTTCATAAAAAGTTTAAGGCTAGACAAATTAAAGCAAATCCACACAGCTATTGATGTCATGAAAGCTGACAGAAATACCATTCCATAATAACAGGAAAGCTACACAGGAATAAAGGACCAAGTAAAATATACACTCTGGGATACAGATTTGTTTTTAAAAACTGTGCTACGAGGTACTAAATATTAATGTACAAGCTGCACGCTCAATATACATAAGATCCAAAAATGAGTTACTGTTTTCTCAAACCCAGATCTCGGAAATCAGAATATTGTGCTGCCAGACTCCTGACCTAGTTCATAATTACATTAAAAACTTACACTGGCATTTAGAGACTGGTTTATCAATTATGCATAAACAGTACAGTGGAAAATGCACATTCATCTGCAAATTCTCCTACCAATACTCATTTTTTTCATGAAAATATACATTTGTAATGCTTTAAGGACACATTTTAAAAACTCTTAATTTTCTCCCTGAAATACTAGCTCATAAGTCAGTCTTAGTTGTATACTTGAAATACGCTACAAAGAACCCAACGGTTGTGTGGACAAGACTCAATAGTAGGTGGACATAGAGAAAACTTCCTTTTAACCATGTCAGTACCTTTGTAATAGAAACCAAATTTCTGGACGTTGTCTAAAAACTTTTTTCCACTAGCCCTTAAATGATGGTGTTTCACCGGGCTTTTCCCCCACAAGGTCAAAACTTCTCCAATATTCTAAAAGACAAACCCTTCCCTTAGTTACCTCATTCATTCCCAAAGCTGCTCTCAGAACTTTGTCCTTGGCATTCATGCAACAAATATTTATTTAGTTTCTACTCCCTGCAGGCAAAGCAGGTGTTACTATTTGACTCTCAATTAGTTGAAATGATTTTACAGGGTTTTCAATAAGCAGACGTTATGTAATAAGTTATATTTATACATTTCTTGATAATGAATTGACTTCAGTAAAGTCTTTATGTAATAAATTATATTTATACATTCCCTGATAATCAATCATACTTAAATTCCTAGAATAAATTCTACTTGGTCATAGTTTATTATACTTTTAAAATATCATCTCAAAATTCACTTTGACTTTAAGATGTTTCAATTCATAAAACTGTTCCACTTGTACATACTGACATCCTTAGTCAAATCACCTTCTGAAACTTAAGAGATGTAAAAACCAACCTTCCTGATTTCTTTTTTCCCACTCATCCTAGAAAACTAACTTTCATGACAATATTTACTTTCCACAGCCAAGTATACGCATGTCTAGCAACATGAGATCAACTCTGTAAGATATGCCTTTCCCATTGCATCTTCAGCCTCATTAAACACTAGGTTATCTTTACCAGAAAGAGCATTTTAATCTTGAATCAGGGGCAATAATAATACCATTAACAATAACAAAAATTAATAGTTTTCAGATTTAAAATCTGACTTCAAGCTAGATTTACAAACTAGAACATTAAATAATATATCATAGGATATGTTAAAGTCAACCCAGTCTCATTCCCCAGCCATGGTTCTATTATCAACTGCACTCAAGTCATTTTTTTTAACTCTAGATGCCCAGTGACTAATCTAAGAGAGTCAAATTGCATAGGTTTTTTCCCCCTACAGCCTTCCAAAGGGATGCCAAGGCACAGCCATGTTTCAGAATCACCATCATGTGTCTCTGTGTCTACCATGTATAACGAGAGCTATGAAGGCAAGGTTATATCCTCAAAGATTAACGATACTGCTACTAAAATTTACTTGCAGTATGGTTGAAATAGTACATTCTATAGCAATGAAGAAAACAGTACCAGCACAAATATTCTTATTTGTTTAAACACGACAGAACACAAGGCAATCAGCGGAAGCGTTCAGGTGCATTCCAGTTAAACATGCCATGGAAGACCTAGAGCGCTGTACCAATGAGAAAAATTAGCAACACGGCCTTTTTTTCTTTTCAAAACAGATCTATTTTATGGTTGGTTCATTATGCAATGATTGTGTTTTATTTCCACAGAGTACACTGCATAAGAAAACAATTATTTTGCAAGGCATTTCCTGAAATATGAAAAAATACTCTTCCAGGAATATATTCCAACATTTGATGCTATAAAACTAAGAATAATAAATTCAGATTCTAGGGGGGAAATTTACTGGGAGCTGAACAGAAATAATCAAATGAGATCAGATAAAAAACATTTATCCTGTGTTGAATTGCATGGCCGTCTTATGTTTCTGTTGTTAGTGCTAGCACAGGGCAAAAAAAAAAATCCTGTTAAAATACAAAACTATTTAAAATATGTTATCCTTCGTTCAATCTACACATTTGCTTGAAAAATGAAACTGATGTTTGCTTTTATCTTTCCACACAATTAAGAAACATCATTAAACATGATGTGTCTGGCAATTTGTTGCCAAAATTAAGAACATACGTTGGACCCAACCCAACGGCGCAGGGTCTTCAAGTGGAAAGACTACCACAAGACCTGGAAGTTAGAAAGGCTAGATCCACTGCTGACTAGCCCCAAAGCTTTAGGCAAGTTCCTTTCACCCTCTTCTGCTTCATATTCTGCAAATAAGTTCATTAACAGCTCATTCCAAGGTTATCTGAGAACTTACAGATATTGTATATAAAGCCCTAGCCCTTAGTATAGTACCTAGCTCTCCAGAGACAGTAAAGAGTAATGAGAAAAAAGGTAATCTGATATTTCTCTCCCCTTACCTCTCTCTCTGAAGCTAACACCTCTAATATTCTTTTCTTTACCCCAGTAAGTTTTTTTGATACATAAACCCTAAAATATGATCACGTGAACAATAGGCAAGAAATAAAAATAAATTCGCAATGTGAAAGCTATAAAAATATCTCGACATTAATTTCTTCATTAAAGTACAGAAATTGGGTGCAAGCTCCTGGAAGGATCTTCTGCAAAAATTAAAAGTTTGAAATCTTTCACTTTATAGATTTTTAACAATAACAACAAAATTCTACACTTTCCCAGAGTATTTTTTTTTCTTATAAGAAAAACA
>VMDR010034681.1:0-10988 GCA_007922815.1 Macrotus californicus | reverse complement strand
TTTCAACCTTTTCAAAATTTCCACTCCATGAAATCCACTTGGTGAAGTCAACCCTTTTGTTCTTTTATGGAGAGAGGACAAATTGGGAGAGGAAACATTTGATATGGAAGGGAAAATTATCTCTTATTCTATTTAGAAAGAACATGTAAACTTGAATTAAAGGCAGTATTTTGTTCTTCTTTCAGAAATTTCCATTTCAATAAAATCAACTCATTTTCTCCTCTTTGGAACAGAAGCTGTAACTTACTCACTTGGCACATGGGGTTTGATAAGTGTTCATTGATCTTTTATATAAACTTAGTCTTTGAAATAAACATTTTCTGAGACAAGTTTAACTTTTTTTCTATGAATGTGCTAGCATTTAACAACTTTCTGGTTTCCACATAGCAAATGGTACCCTACTAAACTAAATTGGAAATTCACTTCTCTGTTCAATATTTCTTCCTTTGTTAAGAAAATAATTGAGCCCAGGGAAGTGATTATTTCTCTCAAGAAGTATGGGCAAGTAGAGATACTATGGGTTTGGAGCCTAGAAGTCAATGATAATCACTAACTGTGAGACCTTTGGCCTCAAGGCCTGTCAATTTCCTTATTGAACATGGGGGTGGAACGGATGGATTCTCAATTTCCTTATTGAACATGCGGGTGGAATGGATGGACTCTCAATTTCCTTATTAAACATGGGGGTAGAACAGATGGACTCTCAATTTCCTTCCAGTTGCAATGGGGGATATTTGGAGACTATGAGAGTAAACTGAGAAGGAAATGAATTTGGATATAAAAATAATCATCACAGAAATAAGATGAAAGTAGGTTGGAGAAAATAATCTATTAAAATAAGAAAAATGTAATTTTTAAAGTTAATAATTTAAAAATAGGGACTAATTTGTATATATATGAGGGGACTTTATATATTAATTTTTGATATATTTATTATATTAATTTTTCAAAAACTATTTAAAATAATTAACAAAGACATAATGAAATTAATGGGTGGAATGTATTTAATCCACTAGTTTACAAGTAAGAGGAACTTGCTCTGATTAATTTCAGCAAAAGAAAACTGATTGGAAGATCAGCTGGAGCTTCTAGAATAAATAGGAAGGGCTGAGAACAAAGCTCGGATAGAAGAAATAACTGAGGCCTATCTGGAGTGCCAGGAACTGGCAGCTATAGCGTGTTCTTGTAATGGGGTACAGAGCAGGGATCCCAAAATTAACAGAGCATATTCCCCACAAACTTTAATTGAGGGGAAGAGAGGAGTGAATGAGATGGTGTTTAAGATACTTTGCATAATGATGGCAAGTTAATAGCTGTGCTGCCACCTAGGGTGAAAGGTGCGCGTGACTTTAAGAGCATGTAGTGACTCATGACATAGCCAGGAGAGGCAGATGCCCCTTTATCACCAGAAACCCTTGTCCTGACTAAAGCTGGCAGCTGAAAGAAGGTAAAAGATATGGGGGGACTGGCAAAAATGGCACATCATTGGAGGGGCCAGCTATGAGGTCACATAGGAAGTTCCAGGCTGAGCATTTAAAATAAGGTCGGGTTGAAAAGAGAAGGACCTCCAGTCCACCATGAGGTCTGGTGTGTAAGGGGATGCCATGCAGCTTGGAGTAGGGGGTGTCACACGGGTTTGGAGCACGAGCTGGAGTAAGAAGGAGGCCCACTGGGAAACCTGCCGGGGGAAGACGGCGGCAGAGCTGATGGAGCTGTGCAGGGACCTGCCTAACCAAGCACGGATTTGTGGGAGATGTTTGGAGCTGAACTGAACTGTGACCAGGAATGCTGATCTGCAGACTTCTGCTTTTCTGAAAGATGGTACCTCTGACAGGTGTATTCTAAAACTGGCTTGTTTTGGCAAAGAGAGGCAGGTCTATATGTTTTTAGGTGTTTTAAAGGAAGTGGGACCTAAAGCCACAAATCCACCATTATTCTAAATCTGAAAATCTTTCAATAAACAACCCCTTTCCTTTTTCACTACTCTTGCACTGGGAGTCAGGCTTCTTGGCGGCAGGCAATTGAACCCCACAGCTGTTCCAGAACAGCATTGATGGGGTTCTGTAACATTCGCAATGCTTGGACAGGTTGTTCTAAACGGTGCTGTGGCTGCAGCTGCAAAATCATTCAGTTACTTTCAGAAGTCTCTGTTCATTTTTGTGTTCAATTGTACCTTCAAAGTAAATTTATGCTACATAAATGTTGTGAAGGGCTATAAAGTAAAGCCATCATACACCAACATATTGAAAATATTTTCTACCAAGTACCTTAACTGTGCAGTCCAGGTTTAAATCCCTTAATACAAGATGATAATTCCATCAGCTATTCAGCTATGATGGAACAAGAATTGTCTACTTCCCTGTTTGGTGGGGGACAAGGGTTCTTCATTGTTATCCATCACATTTTTCCAGTTCATCCAATGCCACATTTAGGGTCTATTTTAGTTACTCTCCTGATTCTGATAGCACTTTCCATATGCTTATTTGTTTCAAGTGAGAGAAAAAGATCCAACTAAAACAATACAACACGTTTATCACCTTTTTCACTGAAAGTATAAAAGCACACAAGAATTAATCTAGCAGCGCGGACATTATCATCAAGGACCTGCCTCCTCTCTTCCTCTCTGATCTGTCTCCCATGCCCTGGCCTGACCCTCAGACTTCACACTGTTGTCCTTAACAACTCCTGGCTTCCCTGCTGAGGTACCACCATCACAGCCAGACTGTCACAGCTTCAACACACACCATCAACAGAAAGAAAGGTAGTTTTTCCAAGCGGCTTACAAAGGAAACTAAAAAAGCTTGTTTCCTCAGAGATAGTCAGCACCCCACTGTCCATTGGACCTGTTTGTATCATGTGTTCTTCCAAAAACTGACTGCTTTGTTACAGAGATGGCTTGTGATAACTGGAGCAACTCAGCTGGGGCCCACCTCCACAGCAGGGCCAGCACTAGCATGCCTGTGGAGGAAGGTATTGTTTCCTAAATGAGAGGGCACAGATGGAAAGCAAAAATGATGATTGTTATTAGCTTAGGTTTTTCCCTTTTAGGTTAGAATTATTTGAGACAACGTTTGCCTTCTTTGTTCCTCTTTGATTTTTTTCCCTTTCTAATCTTTTGGAAATGGAGAATAAAAAGCAGGTTCCATATCTGTACGTGTGTGTGTGTGTGATCATTGTATGCCAATTTATTTTCACTTAATCAATCTATATAATAAATATAAAATATGTGAATTTATTTCCATTATTCTCTTCTAACTGTATCCATTCTTCATTGAGAAAAGAAGACTAACATCATTTTTGTAATACCATTTCTTAATTAGTCAAAATAGCCCCTTAAAATATTTTTAAACACGTGTTTAATATCTTTTTATACCACCCTTAGTTTCATTAGAATTTTTAGAACAATTTAAAGATTTATCTACAATACCCAAACACTTTAATAAATAGAACTGTCATTCTTTCTCAATGCAAACATAAATATAAGAGTTTTATTTTTACTTCTAGGCATAAGGATGAGCATCCTGGTTTGTAAATCCCCATCCCTTGTGGCCACAGAGATATTTACAGAGGAATCCTGTCATTTGATTTCCATGCCAATCACGATTGGAAACAGCAGTTCAGATTTGCCCTTCATCACATATGCTGCTCCTAGCGACTGCACGCTGTTCTGCCCTGCCTTTCTCCTCGCGCTCGCCCACTCAGGGGAGAAGTGCCCTGGCCGGGCATATGGTCTAAGTAGTCACAAACTTTAGGTCTTTTGCACCCTTTCCCGGTGTATTCAACAATGTAATTTCATGGAGTAGACATGGAGAATGTAGCCCTAAACACAATTGCATAATAAAATATTTAATTTTACAGTGGGTCCAATTTCTCTGTCCTAAATATGTTTAAAAGTAAACTTAGAACATGTGAGAGAAAAAAGAAAAACTTTATTTTTAATTTCATGGTTTTGTGAGAAACATTTTAAAGTCATACTCAAGGAAAAATATTTTAATGAATATTTTATTTACAAATAGGTCAATGTGTGTGTAACACACACAAGTGCATATGAACAAATGCATACACACCAGTCAAATGATGAACCTGGTATGAAAACTACTTACAAGTAACGTTCAGCATATTTTACAAAGGTTGGTCAAATAAGAAAATACTAGTTTGTCCTCACATTGTCTGTCTATTCTGGACCATAGCCAGATTCAACTCCCACGTGAAAAAAGGCCTAGGACATCAAACTAACTCATGCTTGTTCTCTAATGCATATTATGCCTGCACACACACAATCTTTGCTCAATTCCATTAGGAAGAGTAACAAAAAGTCACTATGTTAAATGTTCAGAGAAACATCTTTGAAGTCGAATTAAATAAGAGTTCAAGTATTTCAGTGAGGAGCAATGTTTCTCAGACAAGTGAGTATCTCAGCTATTCATGCTATTAAACATTATGCCACTTTCTATGTCAATAACGTCAGTTTTATCTTGTCACATTTCCTTTCGGCATTTCCATTTTGGTGGTGTTGGCTTTGGTTTGGCCTATTAACCCTCTTACTTAAATTGGTGTCAATCATTCCCAGAGTACAAAGTTATTTGATAGAATATCTTGATAGGGGGTAAAGGAAATAAATAAAATAATTTTAAAACATACAGCAGTTGGCAAAAGTAGGTTTACAGTTTCTTGTATGGAACAGAATAAAATAATAAATTATAATACAAGAATAAACTCTGTTTTACACACTCCCAACTATAAACCTACTTTTGCCCACCTCTGTTTATTTCTAACAATCCTAGAAGTGCCAACTTTTCTATACCTTGCTAGAAATTTATTTACTATATCTGGATCAGACACATTTTCTGCTGCATGCACAAAAACTGCCAAGAAAGCTTTTTGATTAAAATGCATCTTTAGATTAACTAAGTTACTTGGACACTTTAAGTTAATTTAAGATGTTCAGCAACTAATCCTGAAAAGCAGTAACGAGATGTGGTATAGATTCCAGGAAGCGGCTTAATCTTTATGGTCTTCATAGACTACTAGGCATGTCAGAGAAGGCAGATGCCATTAATTCTCTTGATACAAGGTCTGTATGGATATACTGCAGACAAATCATCAAACCTCTAAGTGAGACACTTGCACAAACTAGGACAAAATCTGTCTTTAATTACCTATGTAGTACTCGGGGTGGGCAACAGTTTATCCTTCATTCACTCATAGTGTACCTATTGGAGAAGCGGTTATGTACCAGGCACTGATTTAGATCCCAGGAAATCATCAGGGAACAAAAACATAAACGCTATCCCTCCATGTCCTCATGTGTCTTACCTTCTAGAGGGGAGAGACTGACAGAACACATGGCCAGTCAATGAATAGATTGCACAGGATGGCGTAAACGCTACGGTAGTACAGGATAAGGGGCTGGGTTGTAGTACCTGAGAGGGCTGAGGGTTAGAAGTTTAAATAAGCTAGAATACGAAGTGCTCACTGTGAAAGATCTTGACTGTAGCAGAGAGAACGAAGGGGAGGGTAGTAGGACACGGGGTCAGTTAGTTAGAAGAACAGATTCTCTAGTGTCTTTTAGGCCATTATAAGGTCTTTGGCTTTTACACAGAGTAAAATAAGAAAGAGCACAGTATTGACTGAGTCAAAATTTCAGAATCACTGTGGCTGATATTCTGAGAATGGACTGTGGGGAATAATAGGGCAAAGGTGGAACAGTTAGGAGGCTATTGCAAACATCTTAGAAGGGACAGGAGTGGAGACAGAAAAGGCAATGAGATATGGCTGGGTTCTGGCTGGCTATTGACAGTAGAGCCAAGAGGATTTCCCAATGACATGCATGATCAGTACGAGATAAAGAGAAGAGTAAAGGATGACTCCAACACTTTTTTTGTCCAATCAGTTGGGTGAGTGGTAAGATGCCTGAGGTCAGATAAGAGACACGTTGAAACTATTAACAAGTAAAATGAGTTTGATGAAACAATTTTTGTTATGACACTCTCATCATTTCTAAACCAGCTCCCAAGAGAACTTTGCCACATCTAGGACTTTTCATTCTAGGAAAACTGTTTAAGAATTGTAGCCCCAGAGGCTGGAGGTATCATTCCATGTGCAACCAAAAGTTGCCAAAGAGAGATCTGAAGGATGAATGTGGATTTGAAAAATCACATGAAATTTATTATTCAGGAAGCCAATAATGGTGAAGAATTAAAGAGAGTCTTCCAAGTCACTGCTACATGTGTCTGGGAGAGGAAGAGTGGAACCAGAGTGTGCATGGTGGGAATCTAGGCCCCACGAGCCTCAGAGAAGAATCTTCTCCTCAGCTTTGGTTCCCCAAGAAGAAAGAGAACTGTGAAGGCTAAGATTCTTGCACCTTGTTCTGAGGTGCAGAGTAAAGTCAATATAGCATTACCTTTTGATTGTACTATAATCAGATACAATAAGGTTTGGCTATGAAAAAATAGGTCTATATGTATTGCAATTTTTAAAGGTGTTTTTGGCATGTTAATTAATTATACAAGGAGGCCATGAAACTGAGCTGGCCTTAGTAGCCTACAAAATCAAACCCAAATCTCAGCCTGTAATAACTCAAGGTTAATAAATCAAAATGTAAAGAAAATCGAGCACAAAGAGATTTTCCCATAGCCAGTCAAACAATCCTTTGTTTTGTTTCTGCTCTGTAAAAGTCTTCCTCCTGCTCCTACTGGTGGAGTGCTGCCAGCCACTTTCAGTGCTGCTCAGTTCAAATCAGTTTTTACTCAAATAAAACTCTTAAAACTTTGAATGTGCCTGAGTTACTCCTGTAACAGACATAGTACCTTTTGAGTCCCACAGTAACTTTTGAAGTAGGCAAGATGGCATTATTATGATACCTGTTTTACAGAATGGCAAAACAAACAAACTTATCTGAGGCTGAGAGAGGTTAAGCAATTGACCAAATATCACAAAGCCAATCAATTGCCAACCTGAAAACGTTCTTTCTGAACCTACATTTAGACGTCAGTCCTGTATTCCCATGTTGCTTATTGCTCTCCATTCTTAACTAATATAGCTGGTAAAACCAGGAATCATTAAGGCAACTGGTATTTCAACTTAGACCTAGTCTACACAGGCAAGGAATGGCACTGATAAGAACAGCAATTAGCAGTTCTGTTATCTTAATAGTTACACAGCCAAGCTTTCTACCTCCTTTCCACATATGATCTCTTGCCCCCCCAAAAAAGAAAAAATGAACTATTATAATGCTGCTGGATAAGGCTGGCAATTAAAATAATGTAATTTGCCCTTCATAATACAGTAGTTAACTACAGTTCTTATCAGTCCTTGGCCTCATTAATTTTGGTTCTAATCCACACCTAATACATACATATATACATACACACAATGCTTGTGAAAATAACCTAAATCAATATATATTTTTGTTTTTATGAATGTATGATATTATGCATTAGTATTACAATATTATTTGAATAATTTTTATATTATCAAAATATTATTTGTTTACTTTTCTAAAGAATGTGAGCTGACTTATATTCCCAACTTTCTAGAATTAATAACCACAGTAATTGAGTACATAGGATCCTTAATTTTGATCATACAATGTCAACATAGGGGCATTTTACTGTAATGGCAGGAGTGTTATCCTTAAACTATGTCTTGTAACATGACTTATGTTACTTGCAGAGTATTTGCAAATAATCACATATTTTTAAAAGACACTTTGTGATTTGATAATATTGACTATTATCATGCTGCTCAAATAAACTGTGAACTATTTTCATAAATATGTATATTTTATGAATACAATGATTTTTTTCTAACTGGATTTTCTTGACAGATGAACTTTTAAAATAACAGGAACCATTTTACTCTTTGTGCACCCGTGTATACCACTCTCAGTTAGAGGACATTTGTCTACATTGTATTTTCTTTTTAATTTCACACTTGCAAAAATTGAGCATTTGCCTGGGAAGTGGTCCTTCTGCTGAACTCTGTTGCTCTTCAGTACATCTGTTTGACTGAAAGACCCAGCTGGCCACTCTGCTTCCAGGACTAGCTGCTCCGAAAGTGTGAAGCCTGGCTGTAGTTTACGTCTGTCTGTCTAATATTACCAGCAATGCTTTGCTGCAAATCTCCATAGATTGTATCTCCTCGACCTGAAATTGCATGCTTGTAAGATTGTTTAGAGGCCACAGTGAAATAACTAATAGCATGTATGTACATACTTAGTGCCAAACCTGGCACACACATGCTCAATAAATATCTATTTTCCTTTCCATTCTTCTGAGCAAAAGAAGCCTACACTGCTTTCAGTACTCAATGCTAAGACTTTCAGTAACCAAAACACACAGTCATGCCTTCCTAAATCTACCACCTTCGGTGTTTGAATTAATGATAAACAACAACTTAGTCTTAAAGGACAAAGTACATCCTTTTGACATGATTTTAAAAAGTAAACATCACTGCCGTACTAGCCCTGAGAATGACAGAGTTGGGATCAATTGTGATTATGAAATAAAGATGGTAAAAGTGGGGGAAATTGTTTTTCTTTTATTTTTGTATTTTTTAATTACCATTTATCTCCCTTTTACCCCCATCATCCCCACCCCTCAATCACCACCTTGTCCACATCCATGAACGCTTTCTCCTTTTTTCTCGATTCTTTATCCCCAATGCCTGCCTCCCCACCACCAGAGCTGCCAGCCTGCTCTCTATCTATGAGTCTGTCTCTATTCTACGTGTTAGCTTAGTTTGTTCATTAGATTCCACATATGAATGAAATTGTATGGTATTTGTCTTTTTTCTGACTGGCATGTTTCACTTAGCGTAATGTTCTCTAGGTCCAATGTTTGATTAGGAAACACATTAGGAATTTGATGATTAAGTTCCTTGAAAGACAGGAAAAAAAAGATAAAATGATGGGGAAAAAGGATTAATGAAGAAGGCTGGAAGTTTTAAAAAGGGACTAGGGGAGAAGAAAAGTGAAATGTAGAGAAAGTGTAAAAGTAACTGATTAAATTTATTTGATGACTGGCACATAGCTTCCTATGTGAATGCCTTTAGAAGAATGATTGAGTACCTTCTTCAGCTTTTCTCCAAAAACTATCTACATGTATTTTCAATAGAATAAGAAGCGGTTGTTATGATACTGAGGTTGGGAAAACATATTCTATATAGCACAGCAACTAGAGCTATAAATATTTTGCTCAACTAGTACCACTTCCTAGGAAGGTTTATTTCTCAAGTAATTATTTTATGTATTTGTAAAATTCTGATTTCTTGTTCAGCTATGTTTATTTTAAGGAACAATGCCTGAATGTAGTGAACTCATCTAACCTGTGTGTTCATATCCAAAAGATGTTTTTGGACTAAGCAGTTAAGTTTACAAATAAAATTCAATTCCTTGTACCTAGTAAAATGCTTTAGATAATTAAAAATGTTCAGAAAATAACTAAAAGTGTCAAGTGTCAATCTTAAAAAGTGTTGTTATGGGTCCACCTATCTGTTTCTCAGGAAACTCTCTAAGACGAACTTCGGAATCTCAACCAGATAAATGATGAGTCTGCCCTAAATATACTGTTTAATTTTTAGGCTGAAAGGGATCAGTAACCTCCAAAATACTACTAGGTGTGTAAAAAATATAGACATGAATGACTTGTTTTTAATGAAGTAGTGATACTATAAGAACAACCATCTTCTTACATATGATTAAAAGATCTTTTGAGAAATACCTGAACACACCACCTGACAATTTACATAGCACTGTGAGTGGTTTTCTCAGATGGAGCTGAAAGTTGCATTGTCAGAACAAGTTCTCTTTGAGACACCAGCAGAACAAAAAATGACACCACAGACCATGGCCTTCTTTGCCAACTGTACAGATTTCCTGAGTTACATAAAAAGTTTTTGGCTAAATAAACTCCAGGTCTGCACGCTATGGTCTCATATTTGAAGGTAACAATTTTTATGTCTTTATCTTTTGAAATACATTTGGTGATTGGAAATTTAATACTGAACAATAGCTTCTTGAAAAACTTCACATTGAAGGAGCCTCCTGTACAAATTGAAGAAATTCACTGAATATAAAATTATTGTAATTTTAACAGACTTAGAATCTAATGATTACTTGAACATTCATGCTGAGATTTTCTGGATTCTGGCTAATGTTAGCTAATATATGTCTTTAAACAAGTACATTTTAGTTTCTGTAATTCTTTCTTATTGAAAAGTGAATAACTTGTAAAGATTTTTCCCAACAGTATTTTGTGCTTAGCCTCTGCACTATATTAGAAATTTCGCATCTCTAAGGCATGAGATGGAACCTTTCGAAGGTGATTTTTTTTTTAGGATGCGCACTGGAAAGCTAATGATCACTTTACAACTTGCTGGGACATAGGTGCAATCAAGCTCACTGCACCTGCACGAGATTAGTAAGGTAAAAGGAAGGCAGCATCTGCTCCTTCTGCTGGGATAGGACAGTCACAGAGGAGATTGCTGGCACTGCCTCCTGGTAAAGGAATCATGGTTTGTGTCTTTGTGGGCTTCAATGTGCAGGCTGTGAGGTACACCGTTTCCCTGTACATTATGGTGTTGTGTGGGATGGCTGAGGCGCGGTTGTGCTGAAGCCAGTAACTGTGGCGATGATGACTTTGTGCTCACTAGATCTCAATAGGAGTGTTAAGGTTCCAGAGTGTGTAGTCAGGGCAGGAGGTTCTTGATTCCCCAAGCTTTCTGATCCTGTAGGGGAAGCGATATCCCTGGAAGGCCTCTATTATCATGCTGTGCTGTGAGTCATGCCTAGAAGACCTAAAAGTGGCTCTTACAGCCCTTCTAAGACTTTGTAACAACTAATGCCATATCAAAAACTCATTTCTTCTTAAAGAGAGTGCCTTCTGTTACCTGCAGCTGTCTAACCACTGTTAAAAGCCCAAGTTAGAAAAGGGAAAGAGGTATGTGCAAATATGCATACAGTAGTATTGTTAGCAAAAAGAAAACAA
>VMDR010034680.1:0-10990 GCA_007922815.1 Macrotus californicus | reverse complement strand
ATTCCCTGTACGTTTTCCCCCTCTCTCCCCACCCACCCCCCTGATGATAACCCCCTTTGTGATTTCCATTTCTGTAATTCCGTTCCTGTTCTAGTTGTTTGCTTAGTTTGTTTTTGTTTCTGTTTTAGGTTCAGTTGTTAATAGCTGTGAGTTTGTTGTCATTTTACTGTTCATAGTTTTTATCTTCTTTTTCTTAGATAAGTCCCTTTAACAATTCATATCATAAGGGCTTGGTGATGATGAACTCCTTGAACTTGACCTTATCTGGGAAGCAGTTTATCTGCCCTTCCATTCTAAATGAAAGCTTTGCTGGATAGAGTAATTTTGGCTGTAGGTCCTTGGCTTTCATGACTTGGAATACTTCTTACCAGCCCCTTCTTGCCTGTACGGTTTCTTTTGAGAAATCAGCTGACAGTCTGATGGGCACTCCTTTGTAGGTTACTGTCTCCTTTTCTCTTGCTGCTTTTAAAATTCTCTCTTTATCTTTCATCTTGGGTAATGTAATTATGATGTGCCTTGGTGTGTTCCTTCTTGGGTCCAACTTCTTTGGGACTTTCTGAGCTTCCTGGACTCCCTGGAAGTCTATTTCCTTTGCCAAATTAGGGAAGTTCTCCTTCATTATTTGTTCAAATAAGTTTTCAATTTCTTTCTCTTCCTCTTCTCCTTCTGGCACCCCTATGATTCGGATATTGGAACGTTTAAAAACATCCTGGAGGTTCCTAAGCCTCTCCTCGTTTTTTTGAATTCTTGTTTCTTCATGGTGTTGTGCTTGAATGTTTCTTTCTTTCTTCTGCTCCACACCATTGATTTGAGTCCCATTTTTCTTCCCATCCCTGTTGGTTCCCTGTACATTTTCCTTAATTTCCCTTATTGTATCTTTCATTTGTTCATCTAATTTGCAACCGAATTCAACCAAGTCTGTGAGCATCCTGATTACTAGTGTTTTGAACTGTGCATCTGATAGGTTGGCTATCTCTTCGTCACTTAGTTGTATTTTTTCTGGAGCTTTGATCTGTTCTTTCATTTGGGCCATTTTTGTTGTCTTGGCTCGCCTGTTACATAGTAAGCGGTGGAGCCTTAGGTGTTCACCAGGGAGGGGCAACACACGTTCCTGCGTTGGGACACTGCATGTGGGGGAGGGTCTGAGAGGAAACAATGCTGGTTGCTCCTCTCTCTGCTAGTTTTCAGTCACTTCCTCTGCTACCAACAATCAAATTGGGCCCTTCTGGTGCTGATTCCTGGATGGGTGGGCTTGTGTACATTCTAGGACCCTGTGGGTCTCTCCAATGAGCTCTCCTGTGAGGCTGGGAGTTTCTCCCACTGCCGCCGCCTCAACCCCCATAGGTGTTTTCAATTGGAGGTTTGAAGCTTTATTTCCCCGTGTTGGGCACCTGGGTTTCGTAGTCTATCTCGCTCCCCAGTTATTTCTCCCAGTTTATCCGCACGTGGATGTTGGATCGTCCGGTCGGCCAGTCGCTGCCTTGCTGCGAGTCCTCTCCTCGAGTCCTCTCTGTCCTGCTGCCTGTCTCTGCCCCTCCTACCAGTATGGGTGAGTGTTTCTTCTTTAACTCCTTGGTTGTCGGACTTCCATACAGTTCAAGTTTCTGTCAGTTCTGGTTACTTTTTGTTTTTAAATTTGTTGTTCGTGTTTTGGTTGTTCGAGGAGGCACAGTGTGTCTACCTACGCTTCCATCTTGGCTGGAAGTCGTATATTTGCTCTTTCTTTTGGAGTTAGAAGTCAGATAGTTCTGTTGATTTCTTTCACTTTTTAAACTTTCAATTATCTTTTTTTTCTACCTGAATTATTTCTAGATTTCTATCTTTAAAATCACTAATTCTTTCTTCCATCCTACCTGCTCATTTCCTAAGCTCTTAACACAAATTTTGTGTCTTCAGCACAAAACTTGTTTTTTTTGTTCTTTTTTTACAGTTTCCAAGTCTTTGGTAATCCTTTTGTTTGTTGATTTTATTCCTGAGGTCATTAAACTGCCTTTCTCAGTTGTCTTATAATTTTTTCAGAACTGCAATCTAGAATATTTAATTTAAATTGCAGTCTTCCATGTCTTTGAGTTTGTTTTCTGGAGACTTTTCATTTTCTTTCTGAGCTACCTTGTTACCTTGGTTATTCACGATAGCTGATGGATTTTTTGGCTGTTGAAAATGTCCTGTATTCCTGAGGGGGTAGGTGTCCCTCTGAGTGGGTCAGTTTGGTCTCAGGATATCATGGGCATGGTGAGATGTGGCAGGCGATGCAGCTCTGGGCCTGAGTCCCAGCACTGCTTTTTGGCAACCAGAAGCTTCCAGCCTCAGTGTACTGTCTGAGGTGTCCTGGCTGCCTCTACCAGGTTCCATGTGATGGGCTGGGGGAGGCAGGTTCACGTGTCTGACCCTTTGTTTTTCCACTGGGTTTAGCCACAATGTGTACTGGCCACTCAGGCTGGAATGCTGCTTCTGCCCTTTTACCACCTCCACTTCTCCTGTGTTTGCTCTAGCTGGGTGGGTGACCAGAGGGTGAGGAGAGAGCAGATTTGTGCTTCTGCAGGTTTTTTTCTCGGCTGCTGGTGGCTGCTCCACTGCAGCTGCCACACCTTTGAACTGCATCTATGTCTCCATCATTCATCCCACTGCAATATGTACCAGCCACTCAGGCCAAAAAGCTGCCTCAGCCCCTCCCATCCTCTCTGGGTTGCCAAGTGAGTGCTGCAATCTGACCCTCCACTGCTACTATGTCAGCAGAGGCTGCCGCAAGCCCTGGACTGTGTCTGTGGCTCCCATCTCTGTCCTTTCTTTGTCCTCCCTCCCCTCCCTGTTTGCTCAGATACCCCACCTTCAGATGTCTCAATGCCTGGATCTCTCAGATGCGTTTCGTGTTGATCAGACAATCCTTTCTTGAGTTAATTGTCCAACTTGCAACTTTAAGCCTGCAGGGGTGTCCAGCCTTTTGGCATCTCTGCATCACACTGGAAGAAGAGTTATCTTGGGCCACACATTAAATACCTTGTGATACATAATCACAAAAAATCCCTCATAATGTTTTAAGTAAATTTATGTTTTTGTGTTGGGCCACATTCATAGCCATGCTGGGCTGCCTGTGGGCTGCAGGTTGGACACCCCTGATTTAGGGGAGAAATGAGGTCTTCTCACCTGCCATGCTCCCGCTGTCACTCCAATAAATTTTCTGCAGACAGTTTACCACTTACATGTGCTTAGGTATAAAATATTTATTCATCTTCTTCATCTGAGGGACTTAAATATCAGCCTTATATATTGTATCCACATTATTAATGGAACTGATCATATAGAGTCTTACTTAGTTGTTATCATTTAATATATTTGATTGTCTCCACTTGCTCTGAACTTTTGTAGGCAGAAGCATTTTTCATTTATACCACTGTAAACATTTTTTCCAGTTTTTAAAAAAATGCTTAGCTCTTATTTTTAGAATTTTATATTTGTTCTGATATATGATTGAACCAAGAACATATGTTTGTAATTTTTGCAGATATCCTCTTTTAATTGTAAAATAACACATCCTCACTGTAAATTTTTCAGACAACACAGAGATGTGTAAAGTGAGTCATCTATCCAGTCGTCAGGTGAGGGCTGACACCAGTTTCACGTGTAATTCTATATATTTTATCGTGTGTATCCTTAACTATCCCAATTGGGGTCAAGATATTTTTACAAAACTAGGCTCATGCACTTCATACTGTTTTGTGTCATGTGTCCTTTTTTTTTTTTTTTTTTTACTTTTGGGGAAATATCCATAGACATTTGTCTGTTTCTAAGTATGTAGTCATCTCTAAATGCTATTTTAATTTTTCTTGGTTTAGTTACCAGTGAAAGAATAAGGCATCATGTTATGTACTTTATTCTTTTCATTTTATTTCTGATTGTAACAGTAACATTCATTTATTAAAGTCTTTCAAAGTACACAGAAATATACTTCATTCTTTTTAAAGGCTGCCTAATACTCAAGTGTGTCTGTGACCCATATTTCCTGTTAATGTTTTGTTATAAACTGCAGCAGTAAATGTTGTATAAATTCATCCTTATGATTTTAATGTGGATGTTTCTGTAGGATAAATTTCCTAAAATATGTAAAGGGTACTGACAAATAGTCCCCTCATTGGTGTATGGCATCCGCATTTCCCACATCTGTGCCTGCACTGGGTAGTAGCAATCTTTAACAAGTGAAAAGTAATTTGTGTGTATTTCTTGTATACATTGAATTTGAGCACTTTTTTTTAATTTTAAAGAGAAAGAAAGGGGGAGAGAGGGAAACATTGATTTGTTGTTCCACTAATGTATTCATTCATTGGTTGTTTCTTGTATGGGCTCTGGCCAGAGATTGAACCCAGCACCTGGCACATGGGGATGACGCTCTCAGCAACTGCGGTCCATGGACAGAGCTAGTTTGAGCACTTTTTAATGTTTTTACCATTTATAATTTTCTTATGTGATGTTCTGTTTCATGAGCATTTAAGTTTAGTTCCTTTATTTTGAGTCATTATTTAATAAGAAATATACTTATGGAAGGCAGTATTGTCTAGTAGTTGAGAACACGCACTGGAGGGCCAGATGCTTGGATCTGAATCTGTTTCATTACTTGTTAAATGAGTTACCTGTAGGAGGCTGTATAACCTCTTGTGTCTCATTTTTCATGTGTACAAAATGGGATACTAGTACTTACCTCACTGGGTTCTTATAAGGATCAAATAAATTAATGCACATTAGTTACTTAAAGAGCACCTGTACCAAATAAGCACTCAATAATTGTCGGTTAGCTATTTTTGTTTCAGGCTATGAAATTTTCTGTGAGTATAGCAATGGCTTTGGTATGTTAAGACCCTTGTTTGCAATGGAAATAAGCTCAATTCAAATCGGGGTAAGCAGAAATGACAATTAATTTATTAAATGTTATTGTAAGTGAGTCTCAGGAAAAATTGTCACCAGAGACGTTTACAGTTAGGGTTTTGTTTCTTATTTACTCAGAAGCTTCTGAATATTCACTTTATTCACCTTCTGTAATATTCAATGTACATTTTTCCACATGGTAGAAAAACATGATCATCAATAGGTCCCAAATTTTACGTTATAATTTCACCCACCAGAGAGCGACCAATCTGATAGTTCTTTCCTGGGCCAACTCCAAACAGTCTGAGATAAAGAACTCATTGGCCTAACCCAGGCCAGGAGCCTGCCCCAGTGCTAGTCCCAGCAGGGAGGAGGGGCAGGGGTGCAGTTTCCCCAGCTGTGCAGAGCAGGACCCTAGTAAGTGGGCTCACACCGCAAGGAGGAGAGTGGGGGAAGGGACAGCTTGCAGAAAGGGCACCGACCAAGAAGTACATACCCACCATGTAGGTATCTCCATGTCTTCCATTTCCAAGTAATACTCACTTTCGGTCTACTTTTTCCTTTATTCAAAGATTGTTAGGAAACTCTTTTAAAGTTTGCGAATTGTTTAATTAGTTTTGAAGGTCTTTTTCGGGAGAGGGGTGTCTAGTTTTTATGCATAGGATTAAAGAACAGGAAAGGATATTTCTTTTAGGAGTTAGACATGTTCCTTGTATATTCGTTCATGGTTAATTTTTGTAAAATTTCCATGGGTGTCTGAAAGAAAGCATCTCTTTGGTTACAAAATTATTTTTTGCAACATTATTGATACAATATAATGACATATAGATAGATAATGATATCAAAATGTTAATTGCCTGATTCAAGTTCTCAGTAACATTTGTTAAATAGAACTTTCGGTGATGAGGGAAATGGTCTCTGCCTGTGCTCTCCAGTACAGTGAGTAGTGACATGTGGCCCAGAGCACCTGAAATGCGGCTGTGGCTGAGGATGTGAGGTGTTGACTTTATTTGTGATGGACGTAAATTCAAATAACCACATGAGGTCTCTATATTGGACAGTAGAGCTCTATAATTTAACTTTTGGGGGGTAAAATTTTTTGAGATGTTGTACACACAATAAAATTCCTCCATTTTAACTGTACGATGAGTTTTTAGAATGCTCTGTGCATCCACCATCACAATCAAGATAGGAGTTTCTATCATCCCAGAAAGTTCTCTCATGCCCTTTGCAGTCAGTCGCCCCCACCCCTGGCCTCACATAATCAGTCTGTTCTTTGGTCCTTAAATATGGTATATATACGATGTAAGTGAAATCATTCGTGTGTCTGGCTTCACTTGCTCAGCAGAATGTTTTGCATTTATTTATGTTGTTGCATGCATCGGCACCTCTTTCCTTTGAATTGCTGAGTAGTGTTCCATTCCATGGATGTACTGTCGTGTGTTTATCCACAAACCTGTTAACAAACTTTCAGCCCTTCTCCACTTTTTGGTTTGTTCCAAATGAAGCTACTGTAAGATTCACTTACATATCTTTCTCTGGACATGTTTCATTTCTCTTGGTTAAATATTTAGGAGTGGAATTACTTTGTTGTATAGTAAGTGTTTAAATTTAAAGAGACTGCCAAACTGTTTCTCAAAGTGGTTGTAGCATTTAAGTTCCCAACTGAAAATTCTGATTTTCCACATTTTTCCTTTTCTAACACTTGGTTTTGTTGGTCTTTTAATTTTTGCCATTCTAGTGAGGGTGAGGAGGTAGGTATCTCAGTGCACTTGTAATTTGTGTTTTTCTGATTCCAAATTAGTTTGAGCATCTTTTTATGAGCTTATTGTCTACTCATATCTTCTTTTGTAGAGTGTCCCTTCAGATCTCTTCCCCATTTTCTGTTGGTTGTTTATCTTATTTGGTTGTGAGTGTTCTTTAAAATTCTAGATATAGCGCTGGCTGGTTGTGGCCCAGTGGATTGAGCACAGGCCTGTGAACCAAAGGGTTGCCAGTTCGATTCCCAGTGTGGGGCACATGCCTGGATTATGGGCTGGGTCTCTGGTAGGGGGCACATGAGAGGCAACCACATGTTGATGTTTCTCTCTTTTTCTCCTTCCCTTCCCCTCTCTAAAAATAAATAAATAAAACCTGTAAAAGATTCTAGGTACAAGTTTTTTGAAAAATATATGTATTGCATATACAGGCGTACCTCATAGCTGTAGCGGGTTTGGTTCCAGACCACCACAATAAAGTGAATTGTAATCTTTTTGCTGGTAGAGGGTCTTGCTCAATTTGTAAAAAAAGCAACATTAGTGAACTGCAGTAAAGCAAAACACAGTAAGATGAGGTATGCCTGTATTTTCTCCTAGTCTGTAGCTTGCCTTGTCGTTTTTTTAAAACATTTAAAATTGTTTCAATTACACTTGAGAAACAATATTAGTTTCAAGTGTACAGCATAATGATTAGATATGTGTATACCTTATGATCGACCCCATTGAGTCTGGTGCCCGCCTGGCACCATAGTTACTACAGTATTGTTGACAGTATTCCCTGTGCTGTACTTTACATTACCCTGATACTGTAACTGATCATTTGTGCTTCTTAGTCCTGTCATAGTTCCCAAAATGCCCCCTCCCCCTGCCCCCGCAAAACTGGCAACCATTAATTTGTTCTCTGTATCTGAGTTTTTCTGTTTTGTTTTTCATTAATTTTATTTAGGTTCCACATGTAAGTGAAGTGATATGGGACATCTGGTTTTGATATAGGGGGATGCTGGCCTGGTAAAATGAGTTTGGGAGTGTCCCCTCCTCTTTTTTTGGGGGGGGGAATAATTTGAGAAGTATGGGTATTAATTTGTTTTTGAATGTTTGGTAAAATTCACCTGTGAAGTCATCTGGCTAAGGGCTTTTTTTGGAATTGTTTGAATACTGTTTGTTTTGTTAGAAGTTATCAGTCTGTTCAGATTCTCTGTTACTTCTTGATTCAGCCTTGGAAAATTCTGTTTCTTGGGAGTTATCCATTTCTTTCAGGTTGTCCAATTTGTTGGCATATAAATTTTCATGAGGGGGTACTCCCCAAAAACCTGGAATTATCTTCTGGAGGGCAGATCCCATGTAGTACAGGCCTCCCCCACTAGGGGAGTGTTCTAGGAACACATCTGTATTGGTGTACCAGCCGGCGTTGTTGTGAGAGGTTGTGTTTGGCATCAGTGAATTTTTTTTGAAGATTATTTCGAGTTTGTCCATGATGGGTAATCCATAAGCACACCTGCCCACACTGCACTGAGGGTTGAGCAAATTTTGACCAAAAATGGCATGACCCCCATGCTACCAGACTGGTTGTGACTGCTTCTTTATATCCTTAATTATAGGACTTCTAATCAGGTGGTTTTCAGTGATGGTTCTGTAATTTAGTTGTAATCGTGATGTGTTTGTGGGAGGTGAGCTCAGCCTTTACCTACTTCCCCATCTGGACCAGAAGTGCCTCTTAATTTTCTTAATGACATCTTTGGAAGAGCAAACATTTTTAATTTTGATGCAGTCCAACTTATTATTTTTGCCTTAAATTTCATAGTTTGTGTCCTATTGATCTGTCTACCTCAGTGTTACAAAAGATTTTATCCTGTTTTCTTCTAGATATTTTATAGTTTACATTTTTATGCTTAGGTCTATGATTTATTTCAAATTAATGTTTGTGTTAAATGTGAGATTAGCTTTTCTAATTTTTGTAAATGGGTATCCAATTGTTCCAGCAGCATTTGAGAAATCTTTTTTTAAATTGGGTTATCTTGGCACCCTCGTTGAAAATCAATTGACTTTATGTCGCTAGTTAGTCTAGACTTTCTAGGATATTTTACTGATCTGTATGTCTGTCCTTGTGCCAATTACCTCAGTGCCTTAATTATTGTAGCTTATAGTATGTCTTGATATCAGGTAATATAAATCACCTTAGTTCTTTTTCACAACTGTTTAGCTATTTTTGGTCCTTAGCATATTGCCACATAGCTTTTAGAATAACTTTCTCCATTTCTACAGAAAAATGTGCCAGGGTGTTTGCATGTGTATTTGTGTGTGTGTGTGTGTGTGTGTGATTAAAAAAAACATAAAGTTTACCATTTGAACCCTTCTTAGGTGTACCATAGTGTTAACTGTATGCACATTGTTGTACAGCCTGTCTCCAGAACTCGTCAGTCTTACAAAATTAAACCTCTGTGCCCTTGAACGACTCCCCACTTCCTTCTGTCTCTAGCCCCCCGTCACCAGTCTACTTCCTGTTTCCGTGGTTTTGACAACTTCTAGATACTTGATACCCGTGAAATCAGGCAGCGTAAGTCCTTCTGTGACTGGCCTTTTTCACTCAGCATGATGCCCCCAAGGTTCATCTAGGTAGTTGCATGTGGCAAGATTTCCTCCTTTTTTAATGTGGGATCATATTCCATTGTAGGAAATACCACCTTTTGTTTCTCCATTTCTCCATCGAGATGTATACAATGTATGTACGTACCTTGTGTGTATATGCCACCATTGGTTTACCCGTCTCAACCTGCTTGGGTTGCTTCCATCTCTTGGCCACTGTAAGTAGTGCTACTCTGAACATGAGAGTGCAGGCATCTCTGAGATCCTGTTTTCAGTTCTTTTGAATATATACCCAGGAATAGAATTTCTGGATCACTAATAATTCTATTTTTAATTGTTTGAGGAACCTCTATACTGTTGCCCAGAGTGGCTGTACCTTTATATGTTCCTGTCAACATTGCGTAACAGTTCCAATTTTTCCACATCCTCACCAGCACTTGCTATTTTCTGTTTTCTTGTGGGTGTGAGGTGGTATCTCACTAGTTTTTATTTGCATTTTCCTAATGATTAGTGAGGTTGAGCATCTTTCATATGGTATGTCCATCTTAAAAACCAGGTAGTTTATTTTTGTTGGTGGTGGTGAGTCTTTTTCCTCCCTTCCCCTTCCTGTCTTTTTATTACACTGGACAAGGATTTCAGTACAGTGTTGAAAAGAGGTGGGGAAAGTAGACATTCTTACTCTAACCTGCTCTTAGGGGAAAGCAGTTAGTCTTTTAGCATTACATATGATTTTAGCTGCCCTCTATCAAGTTAAAGAAGTTCCCTTCAATCCCAAGTTGCTGAGAATTTTAAAAAGCTTACCATTGAAATAATATGGTTTTTCTCCTTTAGCCTGTAATGTGATAGATACCCATATTAGTTTTCTATTGTTGCCCTAACAAATCACTACAAAATTTGTGGTTGAGAACAAAATGTCTGTAGGTCAGAAGTTCAAGATGTAACAGGCTAAAAGCAAGGTGTTGGCAGGCCCTAGGGGAGAGTCTATTTCCCGTTCACTTAGGTCATTTTTGTGCTGGCTGTAAGCTGAGGGCTGGTGCCAACCCTGACAGACAAAATGGCGCATCCCAAAGAGGTCCATGTCCTACTCCTCAGAGCTATGAATGTCACCTTGCATGGCAACAGGAGCTTTGCAAGTGTGATTAAGAATCTGTAGACAGGGAGGTTCTCCTAGATTTCATGTAATCAGAAGAACCTTATACGTTAAAGAGGGAGGTGGGAGAGTGAAAGTCACAGGAGATGTGAGAAGAGAGCAAAGATTGGAGGGATGCAGGACTGTGAGCCAAGGAGTTCCGGCAGCTTCTAGAAGCTGGTAGAGGCAAGGAAACAGATTCTCCCCTGGAGCCTTCAGAAGGAACGCCACTCTGCCGACACCTGAATTTTAGTCCAGTGAGACTGATGTCACAGTTCTGACCTGCAGAACTGTAAGATAATAAATCGTGTTGTTTTAAGTGACTAAATTTGAGGTAACGATATAGAAGCAGTGGGAAACTTACACACTGGCTTCTGGAGGCTCTTGTTCCTTGGCTTGTGGCCTTTTTCCATCTGTCAAACCCAGAATCAGTGAATTCTCTCTTTGCATCTCACTGCATCTTTTTTTTTTTTTAAATTACTTTATTGTTGTTCAATTACAGTTTGAATTTTCCCCCCACCACTCTCCCCTAACCCCAGCCAATCCCACCCCCCTCCTCTGCTCCCACCCTCCCCCTTGGTTATGTCCATGTGTCCTCCATAGTGGTTCCTGAAAACCCTTCCCCCCACTATTCCCTTCCCCTTCCCCTCTGGCCATTGTTAGA
>VMDR010034679.1:0-10991 GCA_007922815.1 Macrotus californicus | reverse complement strand
TAGCAACTCAAGCATTTCATCATTGCATTGAAAATAAAAACATTTCCTAAAATTGAATTGAGCCTTAAGGCAAAATCTGCTTGGGTTATGGGAAAACTTTTTAACTGAGAGTGAAATCAAACTATGACAGACTACTAATTACCTTCAGTCTCACTGCTAGTACCATTAGAAAAACAACAAGGGACAAGGATCATGTTGATTGCTTAGCTTTAAATCCTGCCAAAAGAAATAACCTGAGAAGTGAAATGTCACAGAAAAGTATAATTAGGAATTGTGAAAATGATTTTACTAATACTTTTTAAAATCATCATTTTTGTGAAGAAAATCCATATATACAGATGTGGCTGAAAAAAAATCAATTGAAACCAGTAGTCTTTTTTTTTAATCTATGTATCTATTTATATACAGTGTTGGCTTCCCCAGAGGGTTATCAAACATTAGCCTTAAGAGTCTTCTGAGGGAAGCCAGGATCCAAATTGGGTGATCCTGTAAACAAAGTATAGCACTGGTGAAATGTACCCAACATACTTTCTGAAAATAGTCCAACATGTGCAGATTACATTAACTATCATTCGCTAAAACTGGCAGAGTGGCAGATCTGAAGCTTTGCTTTTGCTTGAACCTTTACTAAAAAAATCAGCCACCCCTTCCCTAACTGGTATACAAAAAGTGGGTTGAGCCACTGCAGTTGTAGATCCGTGTTCAACCATAGTAAGACTCACACTTCTCGTAATCATCCTTTCTGTTTATTGTCTCCCAGCCTGAAGGTCGTCCTAAATCAGCCCGCCTTAGGAAACAGGGACCTGCCAGACAAACTTTATCCACAGTGAACTGCTTGTAACACCAAAAAGTTTGCGACACTTTCTAAGTTTTCATTAGGCAAGACTCAGAGACGTTCAAGATACCACTATCAGGCCATCTCTCTCGTCGCTTCAAATTTCTGAGATAATAGAGCCCAAGGGCAGGCTTAAAAGATAGGGAGGTTTATGGGTTTTTTAGTTCTTTCTCTGAAGGGCAACTTTTGGACTGATAACAGTCGAATGAAGAGACTATTTCATCCACCTTATAAGGAAAAAAACATCTTTAGCTCCTACGTGATTGTTTCCTGGAACAGGTTAGTGCCAGCTTACCTCACAATCTGCAATACGGTCTACAATTTTTCTCATTTTTTCACGTGTATAAAGAGCACAGTCACCATAAGGCAAATCCAACTCATTTTCTTTCCTCAAGAGTAGCAGGGTTTGGCTGAGGTGCTGGCAACAGTAACGACATCACAGAACACCATCATATTTCAAGTATTTGGACTCCATCTGACTAATCTCCGTTGTATTATATTCTTGCTTCTGTGATGTTCCCACTATGTTAACTTTTCCTAAGTCGGAGAAAGATCCTATCTAACAGTATTTTCCAGTTCCTTTTGTACAAATTAAAAGCAACGCCAAAAGTACTGCGTCCCCTTGCTGTGCATCACAGGTGAGGAATGGCAACTATTAGAATTGGAACTTGCCCGCTGGCCAAAACCAGACTATGACTTTGATAGAGCCTAACAATCTGCATTGTTTCTGATGCGGCCATCTCTCTGGGGCAAGTGCCTGATCTCCTCTGTCTCCTAAATACCGAAGCCTGGAAAAGTTCACCATGGCCACTCAGACTCCGTGTGGCCGGACAGAGCAGACCTACAATCAGTGCACTTCTTTCTGAAACTGACACTGATACCATCAGCCAAGCGATGCCCAAGTGGTCACTTCCTTTAAGCAAGTCTGTGTAACCACGGAACTGTGAAACAACTAGGTCATGTCCCACAGAGTGGAGCACAACCCTGCCTAGCACTGCCGCCCAAATTTTCAGTCCCGTGGGCGTGTTGGGTCCACACCGCCCCCCAAACCACACGGTCTGCTCTCTGCCCCCAACTTGGTCCGCACAGCTGCGCGCCACTCGCCCTCTGGCCTTCCCCCGCGCCAGGCCCCTCGGTGCCCAAAGCTCCTGCCCGTGGAGCCCGCGCGCAGAACCGCGCGTCCGACGGGTCCCTCCGGGTCACACGCCGGGTCCCCGGGAAACAGCCGGCTCGGGAACGGCAGTGGGGAAAGCGGCAAAAAGGCTCGCTCCCCATTCCCTGATCTCGGCGCTGCCGCTATCGGGAAGCCCGGGACCCGGATGCACGCAACTCCACTAGTCGCCCGGCACGGAAGCCCGACGCCCGGTCTCGGTTATGATGACAAGGGGAACGAGAGGACGAGGCGAACCCGCGGGAGAGCCCCCGCCGCCGCCCCCGCACGGCCTGGATACCCGACCTCCAAAAGTCGCCACTGGTCAGCCGGCTTCTCACTCACCCACTCGCCACCGCCGGCGCCTCCGCAGCCGCAGGCGCAGGGACCGCAACCGCAGCCCCGCCCCCGCCCGCCCCCGGCCCCGCCCCCAAGCCCGACCCTACGCGGGAGTCCTACCCGAAGACGCTTTCCTGTGTCCAGCTTTGTGTTTTTCTGGTTAAATTTCATCTAATCTTTCCTTTTTCTTCCTTAGCAAATACTATGAAAATGAGGGGAGGAGGGAAAAGGCGGAAAAAACACAAAACACATTCTAAACACGTACCTCCTGCCATCTCTAGACCCCGCCTCGGACAGGGAGGAACAGCGCAGCAGGGACAAGTGACGCATCCAGCGCCATCTTTCACGTGGGCGGAAGAAGTGGTTGCGTGAAGCTCCTTTATTTTTCTCGTGGGACACCGTAGTAACGGCTTGGCATTTTGGATTTGCTGAGACGTGGACGAATGCGGACTCCGTAAGGGGGGCGCGGCGGGCGTGCTCTGTCCCTCTGCACCCTGACGCGCTCTGTGAAAATGTCGGCCTCAGGTATCAACCGAGATGGCGAGTGCTGTTCCTCCTAGGAGAGGACTGCTTGGACCTGAGAACACGAAGCCGAGCTGGTGGTCGTGACTTGTTTGGTTTGCACTTGGCACGTATTGGCGTTCGACGAATATTTGATAAAGGAATGTATTGTTTTCCTTATGGCACAATCAAGTCCACTGTGGCTTCACCCGAAATCTAGTTAGGTAATTTCCTTTTCGCACAAGACACAGTCATCACAATTTTTTCTGCTTTACATGTAAACGTTCTCTCAAGCATTATTTTTACACCTTTAAAAGTCATTTTTGCTAGTTGCACAAAGTGAGTTTTTTTAACCTTTGAAAAGCTACTTTACAATTTTGTTTGATGTGCTGTAATATTTTTTAAGCCTCGAATTAAATCAGCCTTTGTTCTGCAACTGTGTATATTTAAGTTATTCACCGCAGTTGAGTAGCACTCAACATTTTTTTATCGCTAAAAATCATCCAGCACATCATCATTCACCAAGGAAGAAAGGGAGGAATAAAAATAGAAATGACTCCCTCAGACATAGAAATAGACCCCTTATCCACTGATGTATGCCTAGAACATCGAATAGCTAACGATCATCTGGTTCCTACTGTGTGTTTGGTGCTGTGCTCCTCAGTCTACACGAAGAATTATGCCTGATCCCCGACGTATTTAGGATATAGATAGTGTCATCCCTGTTTTCCAGAGGATGTAACTGGCATTCAGAGAGACTGAATTATTTACCTACGGGCACCTAGCTGGGCGATTCAGGCCCGTTTAGTGCAGCACCAGAGGCCACGAGTCTTGCGGACCCCGGTCTGTTTTCAGTCGCTTACAGCCCTTCTCAGATGACACCTAGTGGGGGGATATGTCAACACCCCTACTTCAGGGTAAGAGCGGGACTGGATGAAGTGCCTTGAAGGAGACTGGTGCATCAAGAAGAGTTTTTCTACTTCAAAATTCTGCCTAGAGGCCAAACAACTTTCTTTTGTCTTCTGACAGGTTTCTGGTTTTGTGCAGTATCAATCCAGAACAACTGTCCCCTAAGAGAAAAGTTATGAAACACCTAGGCCTAAATTCTCCATGAGCATAAGAAATAAAATACACAGTCATACCTCAGTACTCGTTGGCTTCAGAACTCGTCAAACCCTGTACTTTTGCATTTTGATGTGAAAAAAACGTTTCAGCACTCAGAGCTTACTCGAGACTCGCACTTGCTAGAACTTGTGTGAGTTGCTGCACTGCCCACATGACAAAGTGCTTCATCGTTTGGCACTCATCAAGAGCTCCGAAACAAATTAACAAGTGGCTCTGTATGCATGATGCTTTGTAGCTAGTGAACGTGAGTATTTTCCCCACATCTAATCAAACAATTATTTAGGTATTGTGTAGCAGCGGCTTATATGTCTTTCAATGGGTCAGGTCAAAAAAATTGTGAGGGAAAAAGTAATTATGACTTAATATTGTGGTCCATAGTACACGTAAGTTCAAATGTGTAAAGGGGAGGCTAAATCCTAGTGCTCATCCCCTTTTCAGGGAACCAGAGAAAATGATATTAAGTATGCAGTAATGTGATCCATATTAGCAGTACTAAAGGATGACTTGAGGGCTTCAACACTTCTTCCCTCCAAACTGTTAATCAGCTGAAATAAACCACCCCAAATGACTGCACCCTCTAAGTTAAAATAGGTTTTGCTATTGAAATATATCTTCAGCCAAGAGCTCTAATGCCCCATTTCCAAGCAGAGCAATACCCTTAAGTCTCTACTTAGAAATTTTTGAGCTATCTACCTTTCCACTTATAATTAATTAGTAATCATACACAAATGCTCCACAACAAGTGAGCAGTGAAGCAGATGGTTAAAAGCTTGGGCTCTGGAATCAGAGCTGGTGTAAGTATTATCTCTGCCTCTGGGACAGCACTTCTCCATGCCTCAGTTTCCTTAGCTGCAAAATGCAAGCAGAGTAATTTTTCACAGGGTTGCTGTGAGGATCATCTGAAATCAAGCAAGTTAAGAATTTAGAAAAATACATCAAGAAATGGTGGCTCTAATCTCAATTTTTAGTAACTATGCAGGAATAACAGAAGCAATAGCAAATGATTTATAAACCTCTTAAACTGTGTGCCTATTTATAATTCTAGTAAGTATAATATGAGAACTTAGGGAACCTTCTTGCTCCATCACAAGTGTCAGTTATTATGATGAAGCCTTTTCCCCACCCTCTGTTTATTGATGTATTTCAGAAATGTATTATGTGCTGCTTCAGAGCTGGAGCTGAGGACTTGTCGATTACCTCCCATTTACCAAGATTACAACAAATTATATTTAACTGGACTGGCGTGTGAATGCTCTGATGTTCGACATGGATGAGAAATATTGTTGTATAAACCACAGTGAGTTTAATTTCTTTTGAGTAATGAGATTTTATGTGATTGCCTTCATTATTGCAGACTTATCAATATAAACTTTATGGTGCATTACCTTTTGGTTGGATTATGGTACACTGAGTTGGAATCTTGGTTCCTGGATATGTAAAGTTAGTTCTGTGAGCTAGTTTTATAGAAATGGTTTAGAAAGCTCTAGTGGGTCTATATCTGGAGCTAATAGTCTATAGTTCGAATGATGCACAAGGTAGGCAATAGCCCTGAAAGAGAACATCACTGGAGACTCATGATTGTATAAACAATGAGCCAATAAATTTCTCAAAGAGAGGAATCACATCCCCCATCAGGTATTAACCTGTGTTCCTTCCAAGCTGGTGCTCTGCACCTCAAAAGCAACAGTTGTGAGTGATTTAAGTCCCCAAATAAAGAGTACCCAGGCAGAAGAAATTCCTAGCTCTCTGCAGCATCATAAAAGGTACAACACAAAGAGCAAGAAGTAGGAAGACAAATCAACCATTTAAAAAAATCTTAGGATCATTAGTTAATTTTTTAAAGAGGAAGGCAGATTTTGAAGTTGTATCTTGACAAGGTGGTCATAATATGACAGAATTTATATGCAGTCAACCATGCACATTGATGGTTTTGGTGCCTGCGTCACGATGAGTCTTGGCAGATGAGTGGCAGTGCTCTCAATGTCAACGACCCTCTCAGGCCATGTGCTTCCCAGACCTCTTCAGAATATCTCCTCGAGCTTATCTCTGCCTGTGGTGTGGTTCCTGCTCTCCTTGCAACTCTCTATTTTTTCCTCATTGATACTTATACTTTATTCTACTTACTAGAGTGCTGCTTTGTAAGTAGTTCTCTAGTTTAGTATTTAGTAGTTCTTTAGGTCTTTGGTCGACTAAAGAACTACTGTGTGACTTCTGCCCTCTCAACTCTGTCACAGGCTATCTGAGATCCAGGGCAGTTTGCTTACAATTTCACCTTCTGACTCCTTTGTTTTTAGCTCATAGCAGATGATTGGCAAATGCCAGGTGACTTATTGAAACTTACTCCAACTACTAAGAATTATTATACTTAGGGCCAGGCTCCTGTGATCCAAGTGCTTTTTGAAAATAGCTTTTGTCTCCATTTAAAAGTGTGGGTCACTTTTTTAAGGATCAGGGTCACTCTGATTCAAAGTGGGCAAGGCGCTGTGAAACTCATCTCCCTTTTGTCGCGTGTGTAATCTATCCCATCTCCCTTCTCCACACTCTTTCTTTAATTCAACAAAGAAATGTAAAACCACGACTAGTGTTTCTGGGCCATTCTCAGGTCACTTAGTTTTAAAATGTTTTGACATCTGAGGGTTTTTGACATTGACTCTTTTTCTTCTTCGAAATTATCTTAACAGACTTGGCCCACTTTCCTCCCTGTGAACGTAAGGACTGACTGACCTGTAAAATTCCACAAAGAACCTTTGCGAGGTTTGCTTTGGAGTTGCATTGAATTTATAGATCCATTTCGTGAGTTTCTACATACAACTTCTCTTATGTTTGTTAATTAGGTTTTATAATTTTCTCAGAAAAAAACAATTCATACCTTCTGTAATATTTTTCCAAGTTATATTTAAATTGTGCTGCTATTGAAAATTGTGCCTTCTAAAAATGGTGTTTTAAATTATTCGTTGCTAGTTGAGTCACACCAGTTTTGTATTTGCATCTTGTTTTTGGCAGTCTCGATAACTGTTCTTATTGCTTGTAAATAATTAAAACAGCAGCAACAACAACAACAACAAAAACACTCCCAATGGAACAAAGAGGTAATCCCCAAACAAAAGGGAGCTAATCATTTCACTCTCATGTTCTTCAGCTTTCAGAAGCTGCCCATTTTCTGTAGTGTCTGGGGCCTCGGCATGACTCTGAAGGCTCTCCACAACCTGATTGCAGCCGACTTTTCAAGGCTTCATTCTTACTGCTCTTCCCCCTTGTATTTTGCAGATCTGTGAGTGTTTACTGCTCTGTAACCACTCACATAGTTCTCTCAGCCTGGAGTGCTCTTACTCTCCCTCTGTGTGAGGGAGTCTTCAGCTACATGTTGCCTCATCCAAGAAGTCTTCCTAGATTTCCCCCAGTGGAAGCAATGTATTATTCTATTGTGCAGCCTTAATCTCCATTATTAACATAAAAACCAAACTCTTTGCATTTGTAATCTACATTTTTGTGAAAAATAATGCTCATATAATTTTGAAGTTAGAAGCTATTAGAGATGGTTGCAGGATTTAAAAGCATCAGATTTAGGTTTGAATCAAACTAGGCTTGAACGCAGCTCAACCACTTCGTAACCTTGGGTGTGTTACTTAACATCTTTGAACCTCAATTTTCCCCTTTTGAAAATAGGATTGCTTTGAGGATTAAAGGGAATGATCAAGGTGAAATGTTTACCCCAATACCTGCCACCTGGTAATTGCTTGTTAAGGGTGGCTACTATTGTCAGATGGTAGATGATCATTTTATGTTTGTTGAGTAAGTCTATTCCATGTTTACAGATGAAGATATTGAGAGGGCAAAGATAAGAGACTTGCTCAAGGTCACATCCCTAGCTTGGGGCACATCTGTAACTAACAACTTTGCGCACCAGCAACCAGGTGAGAGCTTTTTCTGCTTTATCCACATGAAGTGAGTGTAAGTCTTAATCTCCTCACTCAACTGCTTGCTGAGGACAAGGACCTTGTCTGATTCACCCTTGTCTGTCCTTGACCTCTAAGCATAATGCCTTGCTTACTCTGCGAGATCTCAGTAAGTGTTGAATGCAGTTTAACTTAAGTTCCCATCAGAAACAAGAGTTAAGTAAATTTGTTTAGTCAGTGCATGGATTTGGTTGCAGAATTTTACTAAGCTCTAAGTATGGCACATCATCTCAAGGGACGTTAATGAGGAAAAGTTTCATTTGAATGTTATTGTGCTTTTAGGCGACGCAAACAACAGGCCACTTAAGCATCAGGATTGCCAGATAGATAAAAGTAAACATTTCATATATTACCGAGAGAAAAGGACTCTAAATTTAGACACATTATTTGTAACCTGTTATTGTTCCCATGGCATTAATCATCAGTTTAAAACTTGATTATGAAACATAAGATAGTATTGCCTCTGTAGAAGTAATGGAATTTGACAAGTTTTTATCATGAAAATTAATTGGGACTTTTTGTGAGAGCAGGCCAACTGAGTCACAAGCAGTAAGTCTGTTTTCAAAAATGTAAAAAGGGATAAATTGTCATGTCATTGTTATTGATCTTAAAATATGCAGAAAACTATTCATCTTTTTAGTAGCTTGCTTGGGAAATTACAGAATGTCTTTTATGCCATAATTAAGATTTTGCAATTTTTCATATAAATTATAACCAAAAATATACATAAATCATTTAGTATAGAATAATAAACTGGATGGATAGATGAGAGGTAAGTTATTACTATCAAATCATAATATGAGTGCTTTCAAAATTTATCTTTCTCCTCAGAAATGGTTCGTTATTTGCCTTCCTGTGTCCTATGTGTAGGGATATAAAAGAGAAATAGCCCTGGGACAGGGCTGGTCATAAATTAAGATCACCACTTTTACCAAATAGTGCTTCAGGAAAAGAATGAGAACCCTGTGTGGTAAATGACATAAGAATCTAATTTTACAGCACTTTTGTTTTGGCTAATGGACTCCACATTATAAGTCAGGAGATGTGCACATTTCTTTTCTGAACACTGGGGAAGAAGACAAAAAAACGTGGTCCCTTTGATGAATAGCAAATAGCTAATACCTTTCTAGTTTTGCTACACCAAGATCCAATTATCTCCCACGTTTCTTAACAGTTTTTACAAACTGCTTGTGTATTCAAGTAGAAATAAAAGGAAAAAATCCAAATGAAGAAAAAAAACCAAGTGAAGTTGCAGTCCAGATGCCTTTAAATGCCTAAATAATGTCATTGTGGGGGGAAAAAAAACCGCCATAAAAAGTGCAGTTGAAATTCTTACTTGGTCTAGGGCAGCTTGTGTGCTGCCCAGCTCAGGCTGCCAGGTACTTGTTAAAATTAATTATCACACAGCACCTTTGGCTTTCTAAGTAGAACTCAAAGAAAATATGCTTGGAGTGGAGAAATGCAAATTAGGTTATGAGGTAATTTTATACTCCAGGGACAGATATTTTTTTTTCATTTCACATTACTTCATGTTAGAAAAGGTTCATTATTATTTATAAAGCAGAACAAGCCCCTAAGCCAATCCATTTCCAACCTCATTGTCACTTTCTGCTTTCCCAAAACCACTAAATTCCCAAATGAGTAGGCTAATCCTTTCCTTACAGAGCCAAACTTGCTGGGAGTGTTACTAACTCAGGTGACAGCCCTTGACGCATCATTTGCCGTAACGCTGGTGGAAGAAGAGTGAGGCTTGGTCTTATCAGCACAGTAGTCAGTGTTGTTTCTTTGAACACCGAGGTTCTACAATAATGGGGGCGACTGAAAGATTTCAGTGCTGCTTAGAAGACACTTATTCTACGTATCATTTTACACATCTAACATGCTGTTGAAAATGTTATTTTTCAAGTGAATTTGGTCAACTAGATGATTAAATAGTACATCTAATATACAGGGTCTGGTAGAAGTAAGGCTTGCTTGAGTGTGGTTGGTAGGGTAATAATATGGGTATAATAATTTATAGTTTTAACTTGAACGTTTCACCTAAAGTCTCATATGGCGTGCTTGAGTGTAATATTGTTCTGTTACGGAGTCACATGCTTATGATTTTGTAATAAAAAAGGGGCTGTATTTGTGCTGGACCCTATATGCTGTAAAATTGTATTTCGCAATTAATCTAACTATTGTTACCTAATTATTTTAAAAGTAAAAGTTATAAAGGTTTGTTTAGAACCAAACTAGCAACAACAATGAGAAACCATTATTCACTCCCCCTGCCCCCACCCCAGTCTAACTCCAAACTAATGTAAGGCAGAATGGTTCTTCTGGAGCAACTGATTTAACTCTTGTGAGATGACTTTGTCTGGTCTGCAGGGCTTGGAGACTAGCAGTAGAACCAGTGGGTTGAAGGCAGGAGATCTTCTCTCTCAGCGTAAGAACTTTTGGCGTTTACAGCTGCGTTAAGATGACAGTGGCAGTGAGTTCCTATGGGTAAGTGGTCAGGATGGGCTAGTGGTGCCAAAGAGGCCATTCAGGTACTAGAGGGGCAGTTCCAATCCTGAGAGCTGTGACAAATGATTCCTCAGGGGTGTGCTCCCTCTTCATCACTGGGGCCTTAAGAGTATTTACAACATGAAACTTCTTTGTGATGTAGGACAGGCACAGAAACTGTGGAGCAATTGTCTATGAAAGCTGTCAAAGAGACATGCTTCCTGAGATGGTTAAAATTGTAATAGAAAGGAATAAAATAGACATTTTTAGATGGTGAGTTTCAATCCAACTCTTATTTCCATGTACTATTTTTATTTTAAGGAAGGACTAAGGTGACAGGAAAAACAAATTTTGCAAGGTTATCCACTTTGATAATTGAATGAAAATGGATAGAAATAATATAGAAATAATGAAGCATGTTCTTCCTGTATCCCACCCACCCCTTTAGAAAATCAATATAATCAGAGCAATTGTAAAAAAAAATATTTTTCTACAGAAAATGTTCTGTAGAAGAAGTTTTTGTGAAAAAGTTTATTATATATGATACCTAAGACTCATTTTATGTTTTACTTCCTCTGAAGCTTTTCTGGATTAGTTC
>VMDR010034678.1:0-10990 GCA_007922815.1 Macrotus californicus | reverse complement strand
AAAAAAAAAAAAAAAAAAAAAAGGTCCTAATGAAAGAACAGATCAAAGTTCCAGAAAAAAGTATAACTAAGCAATGAAGAGATAGCCAACCTATCAGATGCACAGTTCAAAACACTGGTAATCGGGATGCTCACAGAATTGGTTGAGTATGGTCGCAAATTAGATGAAAAAATGAAGGCTATGCTAAGTGAAATACAGGAAAATGTACAGGGAACCAACAGTAATGGGAAGGAAACCGGGACTCAAATCAATGGTGTGGACCAGAAGGAAGAAAGAAACATTCAACCAGAACACAATGAAGAAACAAGAATTCAAAAAGATGAGGAGAGGCTTAGGAACCTCCAGGACATCTTTAAATATTCCAACATCTGAATCATAGGGGTACCAGAACGAGGAGAGGAAGAGTAAGAAATTGAAAACTTATTTGAAGAAATAATGAAGGAGAACTTCCCCAATCTGGCAAAGGAAATAAAGTTCCAGGGAGTCCAGGAAGCTCAGAGAGTCCCAAAGAAGTTGGACCCAAGGAGGAACACACCAAGGCACATCATAATTACATTACCCAAGATTAAAGATAAGGAGAAAATCTTAAAAGCAGCAAGAGAAAAGGAGACAGTTACCTACAAAGGAGTTCCCATTCCGCTGTCAGCTGATTTCTCAGAAGAAACCTGGCAGGCAAGAAGGGACTGGAAAGAAGTATTCAAAGTCATGAAAGGCAAGGACCTACATCCAAGATTACTCTATCCAGCAAAGCTATCATTTAGAATGGAAGGGCAGATAAAGTGCTTCCCAGATAAAGTCAAGTTGAAAGAGTTCATCATCACCAAGCCCTTATTATATGAAATGTTAAAGGGACTTATCTAAGAAAAAGAAGATAAAAAATACGAACAGTAAAATGACAACAAAGTCACAGTTATTAACAAATACACTTAAAACAAAAACAAAACAAACTCAGCAAATAACTAGAACAGGAACAGAATCACAGAAGTGGAGATCACATGGAGGGTTATCAGCAGAGGAGTGGGTGGGGAGAGAGGGAAAAAAGGTACAGGGAATAAAAAGCACAAATGGTAGGTACAAAATAGACAAGGAGAGGTTAAGAATAGTATAGGAAATATAGAAGCCAAAGAACTTATATGTATGACCCATGGACATAAACTAAAGGAGGGGAATGTGGGTGGGAGGGGGTGTGCAGGGTGGAAGGGAATAAAGGGGGGAATATAAGACAATTATAATAGCATAATCAATAAAATATATTTAAAAAAAGACAATATAGAAGCAAAATAAACACCATGGAAGTGGGGGTTCTTTGTATTTTCTTACCAAGAGTCTGAAACAGATCAATTCACTAAACAGCAGTTTATCAAAAGGTCAGTTTGCTGAAAAACCATTTTGCTGAGTACCATTTTACCAAATCATGATTTATGGACTAGCAATTAGCTGATTGACTACTTTATCAAAAGTCATATTTGCTGAACTATCGATACACTAAAAACTTCATTCCATTAACTACGTAGCAGAATGACACATTTACTCATTCTATCCACAAAAGTACAACGAAAATGTGGCTATTTTATTTTTCGACAATTCATTCAATTTTCCTTATGAACACTCCCTCCTGCCCCCAAACTCCTACCCTATTTGTTAGTGTGGGCCAAGGGCACTTAAACTAAGGATCTATCATTATATTCTGATTTCAAATGTGTCCTTTTAGTCTATACCTTTTCACTAAATATTTATTCTTTCACAGTTCTTCACTCTTGACCTTGTCCGCAACAAAGATGGCTCTGGGGTTGTGGCCTTATGTGTTCTTGTGGCAGTTGTGGGGACAGGGTAGGAGAGTGCTCTGATCTGTGAGTGGATCCTTGTGCTTCTGTGGAAATAATGTCACCTGTCCCTGACCTCCCTGATGGCTCACATTGCTGAACTTGTAGTCTAATCTCACTCAGAGTACTCTAGTCTGTTAGCTCAGACCCGCGTAGGCCGTTGGTGATGCTGCATATCCCCACCAAGATCTGGCTGTGAATCCTATTTGGGTTTTGCCCTGGGTTATGGTCCTGGAGACAGGGCTCTCACTGTAGGATGACCCCAAAAAGCTTATCAGCCAGCAATATCAACTCCTGTGTGTCTACCAGAGGCCACAAGGGAGCTACTAGTAACTTTCCATATCACCAGAAACTGAGGAAGGCTAGGCAGCCGCCTAAGACCATGCAATCTCATAACCCTTCCAATTCTACTCTAAAGCAACTGCCTTGAGTTTTTAAAGGGCTGCTCATGTAGTTGTGCCCTCTGGCATTGAATGATGCAAGGGTCCTTACGTACCTCTGTGAAGTCTGCATCTTTCTTTTTACCTATCTTCTCTGGAATATCAGCCCAGATCAGAAATTAGACAGCAAACATCTCAAGTCTTGCTTTCTCTCTACTTCTGTCCTTTTCTCTTCTCCATAATCTCCTAGAGCCTGAAAGGGTCCCAATTGTCATCTCTTCCCTTCTATCATATCCTTCTTCCTGGGAAGGGGGTTTCTCACTCGCCTCCTCCCTTCTTTGGGCTATAATGATAGTATAGCTTCCTGCCTGAGAATTTAATTTATCTCTTTAACCTCTGAGAAAAGAGGTTAAAGAAAACTTTAACCTCTGAAAGACTCAACTTTGTTTTTATGTTCCCAGGGGCATGTTAATTTTTACATGTCCATAATTTAAAGGATAATGAAAGACGGACCATTTGTGTATCATACATTCAACATTGATGATGTGCTTAAGTATGTGAATTATGAAAGAACTTGGTTTTGCCTTATGTTGTGTTAGAGTAGAGGCAAGTAGAGAAATGTTCTTTTCCACTCAGACTATCTTTCAGCTCATGTACTTTGCTGCCCTCTCTCAAATAGCTGCCTCTGAATAATGTATTAAAACTTCAAGGAAATTTAAACCAAACTGAGATTACATGAGATCATGGTGGATAATGATGCCAAATGAGTTGAAATGATTAATCTGGAATCAACAAGAGTAACTCCAAAGATTATGTCCTATCTAGGAAACAGCAGAAAATACTTTTTCCCTAAATAAAACACAACACTGAATTAAATTTCATAAATATTTATTGAATAGTATGAAGAGTAAGGCAGTGTGCTAGGCACCACTAGGCAGGGCTTCCACAGAACTGTTGGAGTGCCATCAGGTAACCAAAAGACAAGGTGATTCAGGGTGCTCATTACCAACTGTCCTGGTTTGCTTGGGATTCAGGGGCTTTCCAGGATGTGGGGCTTTCAGTGCTAAAACTGCTAAAGTCCCTAGTAAACCAGGATGACTTGATTTCTCTACTTAGACAAACAGCTCCAAATTCTATGACTTTAATCCCAACTTCAGCTGGATTATAATAGTCCTTGAAAGTTCTAGTCAAGATGGTGGTATACATAAATGAACCTCCCACAACCACATCAAAATTACAACAGAATTACAGAGCAACTGTCATTCATAACCACCTGATATTTAGCTGAACAGAAGCCCTACAAATAAGGATATAAAGAAGAAGCCACATTGAGACTGATAGGAGAGGCGGAGGCTGGAATGGGCTTGCCCCATATCCATGTGTGGTAGATAAAAATCAGGAGGGATATCTCAGCTGCAGAGGTCCCCCCTGTCCTAGCCCTACATCAGAACCTCCAGCCCAAGTTTCTGGTGCCAAGAAGAGAAGTCCTTGTAACTTCTGACTCTGAAAACCAGCGGGGATTGTGGCTGAGCGATATGGAGAGCTTCTGGAGTCCCAGGTGTTCCTCTTAAAGGACCCCCACACATGTACTTGAACTTACTCACTCTGAGCTCCAGAACTGGGGCGCCTAAATGGTCTGGCTTCAGGAAAAAAGCTGGAGGGGCAGCTTTCTCCCAGACAAGAGTGTTGGCAAAGGCCATTGTTCCTTTTCTGAGCATTTTCCCAGCTGAACCGCCATCAGGTTCTGAGTCTCCATTAATCTCACTAACACTGTTAACCCTACCCTGATGATTCCCTGAGACCCCACCTATGCCAGTTTATGAGCCCACCCAAGCCATTTCTAGTGGCTTTTCCACACAAATGGGCTTTCTTGCCTCAGGCTTTGGACTTGACTAAAATCTCTCAAGCAAACAAGATCTGGCCTCTGCATGCCCCATACCTCTTACTAAATGGCCCCAGGTCTGGCACTAATGGCAGCTTGGCCTCTCCTGAACACCTCCAAGCCCAGAACATGTAGCAGTCATCTGCACATCTCTGTAACTTATGCTGGGTGGCCCCAGGCAGGGCACGGGCAGTAGCTGACCTTGTACCTCCTCAGAGGCCCCAGAGCCAGGCACCCAGTGGACAGCTGTAGAATGCACTGGATTATAACCCTACCACCTCCATGAGCAATACACTTGAGGGGCAGTCTCGGTGAGCACCAAAGCCCAGTTTCCGTCCAGAGCACCCAGCTCTCCTGACTGGGGAGGCTCACCACTGGGCCCTACAGAACACCTACTACATAAGGCCACTCTACCAAGTGTGGGAGATATAGTGGCTCTACTTAAAAAATAGAAATGAGCACATGGAAGCAGCCAAAATGAGACAAAGAAACAGGTCCCAAATGAAAGAACAGGAGAAATCTCTAGAAAAAGAACTAAATGAAATGAAGGTAAGTGAACTACTAGACACAGAGTTCAAAACAATGGTTATAAGGATGCTCAAGGAACTTAGTGAGAACTTCAACAATGTGAAAAATGACATGGAAACCATAAAAAAGAACCGATCAGAAATGAAGGATACACTAACTTAAATGAAGAATAAATTACAGGGAATCCACAATAGAATAGATGAAGCAGATAATTAAATCAGCAGTTTGCAATTTTAAGGAAGCAGAAAACACCCAATCATAATAGCAAAAACAAAAATATCTGTCCCCCTCAATGAAGATAGTATAAGGAGCCTCTGGGATGACTTCAAGCATACCACCATTCATGTCATGGGGGTGCCAGAAGGAAATAGAGTGAACAAGAAATTGAAAACCTATTTGAAAAAGTAATGATGGAAAAGTTTCCTTAACCTGGTGAAGGAAATAAACATATAAGATCAGGAAGCACAGACAGTCCTAAACAAGATGAACACAAAGAGGCCCACACCAAGAAACATCATAATTAAAATGCCAAAAGTTAAAGACAAAGAGAGAATCTTAAAAGCAGCAAGAGAAAAGCAGTTAGTTACCTACAGGGGTACTCCCCTTAGACTGTCAGCTGATTTTACAACAGAAACTTTGCTGGCCAGAAGATATTGGCATGAAATACTCAAAGTGAGGAAAACCAGGGACCTACAAACAAGATTAGTCTAGCTAGCAAAGCTATCATTTAGACATAAGAAGAGCTTCCCAGACAAAAAAAAGTTAAAGGAGTTCATCACCACCAAACCAGTATTACAAGAAATGTTAAAGGATCTTCTTTAAGAAGAAAAATATGTAGATAATAAATGGCCATAAAAAATGAAATCTTACCTTTTGTGACAACAGGGATAGACCTAAGGTATATCATGTTAAATGAAATAAGTCATCAGAGAAAGAAATAACACAGGATGTCACTTATATGTGGAATTTAATGAAAAATATAAAGGAACAAACAAAACAGAAACAGATTCATAGATACAGAGAACAGATTGATGCTTGGCAGAGGGGAGACAGTTTGGAGAACTGAGTGAAAAAGGTGAATGGATTGAGAAGTACAGATTGGTAGTTAATAAAATATTCATGGAATGTAAAGTACAACATAAGAAATATAGTCAATAAATTGTAATAACTATATAGGGTGCCAGGTGGGTACTAGAAATGTCAGGTGGAACACTTTGTAAAGTATATAATTGTCTAACTACATTACTGTACAACTGAAACTATAGTTAAAATTTTTTTAAAGTTAAAAAATAATAATAACCCCTGATATTTTAAGTAATTTATGGGCCTATATTTATTAGCAGAGGTGTGGTGGAAAGAGTTCTGGTCTTTGGAAAACTGTTTCTGCTACTTTACTAGCTGGGTGATTTTCATCATAATTAATCTCTGAACTTCATGATATAAATGAAAATAACCATCATAAAGTTTTGTGAAGATTAAGTGAAATCATGCATGTGATTGTGTTTTGCATATTTTAAAGTACTGTGCAGATGTGTAATATTACTTATTTGTAGTCATGTTACTGTAGCAATTATAGAATAATAGAAAACAAAAATTCTATGTTTTTTCCAATCTCTAATGATGAGGTTTTTCCCCCAGCATGTTTTATAATTTATCAGTTAAAAACATTTGAAGATATAAGTGGCACACAAAGTATTATTGTACTGCCATCTTTGGGACACATCTTGAACTACACTCTTGTGTAGTTCAAATAAATTGTTTTTCAAAAGCAATGTAGTTGCTTTAAATGTATCAGCAACAGTGATTATGGTCACTGGTGTAGAGCCCGAAGGCTTTTTAGCTACTAAATCAATCATAAGGAATTGAGTCAACAATGACTAACACCTGCCACATAGGTATGAATATGGATGAGGCTGATCTCCTGGAATGATTAGCTGTTAAAGCTGGAAGGAACATTAGAAGTCAGTCCTTGCAGATGGCTTCCTGTCTGCTGCCCCTGAACAAAACTCAGGGATTTAGCAACAGGAAGAGTGTTAGACTTCAGCTCTGGGAGGTGCCCAGGAACAGGAGACAGTCAATTCCTGGCACAAGGGAGAGACAGCAGACATCCAGGCTGTTTATGTATCATCTAAGTATCTATATGCAAATGAATGAGTGAATGAATGAATGAAACTCTGGTGCAAGGGCCTATTCATTTCAGACCCTGGCTCTGGGTTGAGGGTGGAAATCAGAGAATCAGCCTTAGAACCTCTCATCCTAGGAAGATGAGTGCTAGCAGAAGGGGAACTTTGTGGGGGTGATGGGATTTTTAAAAAAAAATTTGATCTAGTGGTGATCCCATGTTAATGCACATAAACAGGCAAAGTAGTCAAGCAATGCACATAAGGTTTGTACATTTTTACTTCATGGGATTTGTGACTCAATAAGATGCTGTTAAAATCTCCTTTCCTCTCCTTCAACCTTTCCACCAATTAGAATTCCATTTGGGTTTCCTAGCTCCTCTTTTACAAGATTCTGGTGGGGTAATGGTAGGGCTTAGGTCATCCCCGGGTATCTTCCAGGTTTTAGGATGCAGGAAGGTGGCAGGAAGTATCCCAAGACGATGTGCCTCCACTCTGTAACTTTACTCAGGAGTCAAGTAGTGGCAACTGTTTCAAATGTCACAAAAAACATCTCCACCTACTCCTTGCCTGCGGATGAATGGAGCTGGAGAAAAAACACAGCTGTGCTAATTCAGTCTCACGTTACATTTAACAGCACAAATCTCAAGTCGGTTCTCTGCAAATCCTTGCAATCCTATTATGTTGCGGGAGTAGATTTGCTTTCCTACTTCCTAAGATTATTTCATACCTAATCCTTTCTCTCTTTAAACCAACCAGACCCTCTCAGCTCAGACCTTGTTTTGTATTTCATAGGAAATAGAGGCAATCGGAGGAACACTGCTTCGCCTTCCAGCCGCCCAGTCCATCAGACTACCTGCACTTGTACTCCAGCCCTGGGTCCCTGTCTTAGCGCACAAGTGGTTATCAGTGGGCACTACATGCAGAATTTTAGAAATCCTGGTGCCCAAACACCACTCCTAGAGATTCTGAATTGTTTAATCTGGTATGGGACATTTAAAAAAAAAATTCTCAAGGGATTCTAATATGACTATAATTTAGAACCAAGAATTTAGGATGTCTGAGCTCCTAGAAGAGGGCAACTCCTCTGCTTATAGAGTGGACCTTACTCCCTTTCAACTCCTCAAAACCTTGTTCCTTCACTTATCTCCACATTTTCTGGCATGGTCAATTTCTCTCTCTCTGCTAGATAATTCCCATCAGTATGCAAACATGTTCTGATATCTTCTGTCTTAGGAATGGCCCCTCCTTGACTCCACCTCCCCCTCTAGCTGCCTCCCTTACAACAAAGCTCAGTAGGCTGACTCCATTCTACAACTTCCAACTTTTTCATTAACTCCTTTTGTCTCTATCATTCAACGTTGAATGTCATACATATTGTCAAGCTGAGTGATTTAATTTTCAGCTTTGTCTTTGGCTACTTTTCTGTAACATTTAGCAAGATTGATTTTTCTCATACACCCTTTCATTAGGTGAGAGGGACCCCGGTCCTGCTTGGGTCCTTGAGCCCCACCTCTATCATCTTCCTTCTTTCTTACTGGTTGGTAATTTTCTCAGAATTCTTTGCTAGTTCCTCTTTTCTCAGTTGCTCTTCCTGGCTCAGTCCCAGTGGCCCTCACAATGTCACCCCGTTTCTCAGGGTAATCTCATCCAGTCACATATGTGGTTGGCTCACACACATATGTCTTGAACTCCCATCTCTTTCTTAAAAACCAGGCTTATACTCAGTTGCCTTCTCAACACCTCAATTTGGGTATCAAATAGACACACAAATTCTTATTTCTCCACAACCACCAAACCTGGAAAAACCCAGTCTTCTATATCTCAGTGAATGGCATCGGAATTGCTGAGACCAAACTTTTTTAGCAGCATCCTCTATTCATTTTTTCCCCTCATACCATCGAACCCATAAGCAAACTTAGATATGTTCTGAGTGTTACCACTTATTCCCCATCTCCCGTTGTCAAGGACCTGATCCATTATCTCTTACCTCAGCTATCCGACTACTTTCACAACTGGTCTCTGCTGCTGCTCTTACATGACAGCCAGTTCTCACACAGCAGCCAACGGATCTTTAAAATGTAAATGAGATCATTTTACTCCTAAACTCAATCAGCCCCACCCCCAGGACTTCCTTTAACACATGGAATCAAATCCACACTTCTTAACATGACCTACAAAGTCATTTCCTGCTGTTCTCTCCCTTTCATTCATTCTGCCACAGCCACATGGATTTGCATCTATTTCTCAAAGGGCCAATCTTGTTTCTGCGTCAGTCATGACTCCTGTTTGTCCCTCTGCCTGGAAAGTTCTTCCTAAAGATCTTTGCATGCCTGGCATGCAAAGATCTTTCCATATTGTCCTGAACTCTACATTATTGTCATTGTCTTTAGGAAGCCTTTTGAGGATAGAGGGAGGGAACTGATCTATGTTGGTCCCTCCTGTATTCCCTAAGACCTGACAAATGAAGCTCTTGGTGCATATTTGTTGAAGGAATAAATGCTTTGTGCTGCCTCAGTGAGATCCTCAGTGTGTCTGTATTAAATGGAGGATATAAGATACAAGGTAACTGTGTATTTGTAGTATATATATGGTTAATTTGATAGGAATTTAATACAAGGACTTATAGAGTACAGACAGAGCGCAAAGGAAAACTACAAGAGATAGTATGGCACCTCAGGCTGGTAACAATGGATGCCATTTACCCCCTTTACAGAGCAGAACCGGAGAGAGCGCATAGACAGGGCCATCTACCTGGAGCTGAGACATTCAGTCAAGGAATGCAGCCAGCCCACTGAGACCTTGGAGGAACAGGGTGTGTGTCACCCAGCCTGCATTCTCCTTTTCCCTCTCCCCCCAGTCCTGCCAGGGCTCCTCTTTGACAAAACACATTTGGAAGCCAAAGGCTAAAGGAGCCCACTGGTGAAATTCACATGGCCCTTCATTGCCCCGGGGCACAGAGTGGGTTGGAGAAGACGAGATGGATCTGGAGAGGCGAAAGGAGAATATCCAACACTATCAACACTCATGCCTAGGGTCCAAGGTGGCAAAGTTGCTCCTTGCCCCCATTAGGCAGGCAGATTCTAATTGTTTAAATACTTGTTTATTGCTTACAATACAGTCTTCTTCTCAAGGTTTACCTGCTTCTTGCACAGTGAGATGCTTGAAAGTAGGCAGTGCTCAGCCAGAGATGGTTTGCACAGTCTGTGGTGAAGTTATCAAAATATCCTCCACAATGGTGGTACTTCCCCCAACTGATTTGTTGGCCAAGTTCTCCTATTTGTGGTCTGCTAAATAGGTATTGAATTTTACAATGTACAGAACTTTCACAATAGGTTTGGAGATCAGCAGGACAGCTGTCATTGTCTCTACAGGGCTGGTAATGTCAGGACAGATGTCAGTAACTTGTTGGTGCTAGGTAGCAGCAGGTAGACCAGCTGAGGCTGAAAACCAGACCCTCTGACCTACAGTCGAGTGCTCTCCACTATCCCATGCTACCTCCCTATGGGGTCTTTTCGGTGGCCATGACAAGTCATCTTCAAGATTCTATTTTAAAAAATAATTTAGTTAATGGTCACATGTTTACCCACAACCACTTTGTAGATGGTACAGGGAAGTGAAAACAAAAACTTCCCTAAGGACTTGAAATTGAAGTTGCCCTCTAAGAATTATTGTATTAGCTCATAATAAATTGCAGCACAGAATGCAGTGTCAGCTTAACGAGATAGAATTGTTTCCAGGTCTGCCAGACCCAATTATGATTTAATTGAAGGTATTACTATTTATGAAGGAAGATGTATCAGTCAGAGATGAGTTCAGCCATCCTTCTATGCTTAAGAAAATGAGTTGCAGAAGCCAAGTGTTAGCAGAGCCTAGCCACACCTGACCTGGAGAAAGAATGCATGAACCTACTCCTGGGGGCTGAAGTATTTCTTTTTCTGGATGTGGATCAATCAGGTTGTTTCAGCCTGATGCTTCTGGATATTCAAGTTGCAGCTAGCATTCTCAGCTCTGACTCTATTATCACAACAGAACTATCTGATCCTAATTTTGTTTTCCATGAAGTATGATTACAGGAAGAAAACAACTTGACCAGAAAACATAAGTATCTATTAACATTGGCAATTCCATTTCTCATTACAAATTAATCAATTGGCATTCTGGTGTATGCATCAATTTTTGTGAACTTAATGTGATTCTCAATCTGTTAGTGTGATTCTCTTGAGACTCTGCTGACAAATCAGGTTTTGAAGTTGT
>VMDR010034677.1:0-10990 GCA_007922815.1 Macrotus californicus | reverse complement strand
GAATGTCAAGGGGACTGTTGGGTATAAAAAGAGAGATCTAGACATCAGGGCTAAAAATATATGTTTATAGATCAACAACATTTAGGAGATAATTAAAACTATGGGACTAAATGACATTGCCTTGGGATCAAATGTGTCTAAGAGAAAAGAGGTTAGGAAAGAGTGAAGAATTTAGGAGCCTGCAGGCACTACGAAATTCAAATGTTAGGAATATGAGGAGGAATCAGAAAAATAAAACTTAGAAAGAATGAACACACATAGACCCCAAGGGCTTTGGAGAGGAAAACAAAATGTTGAGGGAGGGTCATTGTGTGAAATGGTGAAAGTCCTAATCTCCCCTTTTCAGGTCTTAAACACCTAAGAATCACAACTTAAGGGTGTCAGCACAGAGAGGTTTTTGTTCAAAGTACACGGTTTAAGACAGCAGCTTGTTTTCTCAAGGTGTTTTCTCATTTGTTCTGCATTAGCTGAGACTATAAAGGATCAATCTAAGATTTTATAAAGAATAAAATTTCTTACTATGCCAGTTAGCTTATTACCATATTATTGAACGAAACAGCATTGTGATCATAATAAAGTTTAAAATGCCCTCATCTATGCATCCCTTGGTACTAGGAGACAAGTCTCACTTTTAAAAATATTTTAATAATAATTAAAAGAAAAGGAGGGAAAGATTTTCGGGTACTCCCAAAACAGAAAGAAAAAAATGTACCGTCGTGTTGTTTTTTCACCTGCATTCATCTGTATTCTCTACAAAGAACATCTGATAGACAAAGTTGTTCATTTTTAAAGCTGAGTTACCAGATTCAAGCCTTGACGTACTTCCCAATTAATTCTAACAGTGCTTTCAAAAGATGGACTTTGACATTGCCCATTTAATGAACAAATCCAATCAGCCACCCTATTAGTGAAAATGGAGAACAGACGTCTTTGAGAATGTTAACTAATTGCAGAGGGAACTTGAAAAGCGAGGCACTATAGAAGATGCTTTATATTCACTCTCACAACTGGATATGTTTTAGTGAACTGATAATAGTTTTTCTCTGTCCTATAATAAACCTCCAGCTCAAACTGAGGACAAAATCCATCACACCGGAACCTTGTTACCTCTCAGCTAAGTCCGTGGAAGGAGATTCATGAGAACATAGTCTGTTATCCAAATTACCTCTGCGTAAGGGGAAGCTGAGGCATCACCTTCCTACACGTCATAAGCGTTAAGTCCTTGTCTGAAATGGCTTTTGGTTCATCTGAGCTGCCTTTGAATACTAATGCTGAGTGAATAGAAGCTGCATAGTCTTCTCTGTTCAAGTCAATAAAGGAACACACTGCATTATAGAATCAGAGAGTCAAACACAGATCACTGGAATGGGACATTGGATTATATTCCTTAGCCTTTGCAAGATCTTAATCCAAGCATTCCCCTCAATTATAGTACAGTCAAAACCAATTGTTTGTATACTAGTACTGAGGTACCTGAGTGCGTAAATAGAAAATTCTACTGGCTAGCCCCTTCTCTCTCAATCTCCAGTACACAGGACTTTTCCAAGGACTTCTTTTTAGCTCCTGACTCCTAGTCTCTCCCTTCTCTGCTTGCACAGATCCACATCACTTTGACAGTAGTTATTTACATTTTCCTGTAATGGTCCACTTGCAATTCTATTGCTCACAATCTGTAAACTTAATCATTACTGTATTCACAGAGTGCCAGTTAGTTCTACAACATAATGAGTCTCTGTAATCATCTCTAGAATGAATGGCTATGTGAACATAGCCACGCAGTGTGGCGTGCAGGGAGCAGTTGGTCCTCAGCCCCTGGTGAAACCTTCAACTTATTTTGCTGGAGACCCTACCAAGGAAGCATATAAGCTTGTGCTGTTCCTGCTGTAGTAGATGTTGTTGGTGTCCTTTCCAGAACACATTTACTATTTGGTGTAAACACACACACAAACCACTGACCCCAACCCCAGCTTTGTGAGTGTTGGCTGAGGACACTCACAGCTGATATCTTCACCAGGAGAGATACACCTATCCATCAATGCAGACCTGACTCATTGCCAGGGACAAAGGGAAAGCAAGAATACAGACAGGGTGGGCAAAAGTAGGTTTACAGTTATGAGCATGCAAAACACAGTTCATTCTTGTGTAATTATTAATTACTGTGTCATTTTCTATTCAAACAACTATAAACCTACTTTTCCCCAGCCTGAACAAAAGGGCCAGCTCCCTTAACTCCAGGTGGGACAAACTCTGTGGCACCATAGGAGTGCCAGAGCTTTCCTGAAGGGAAGCCAGTCTCCAGCTGAGACTGCAGTTTTGCTTAGTTTTACCCTGCCCTATCCTGTTTTGCTCATCTCCCTCCTCCCCCAGTGAGTCACTTGAACAAGGCTCTCCATCTCAGGTTCAACTTCAAGGACCCAGCGTTGCTGGTACGGGAAGTGGTTCTAAGAAGCAGACTCTCTGGCTGGGGTTGCAGAGTGGCTCATCCACTGGCAGGATGCCAGTCAAGGCCTATTAGTGGTGCGAGGTCTGTGTTTATAGTTCATGGCATGCTCTAAGGTGCAATTGCTTAGACCTTCATCTTTTGTGGACTAGAAAGGGATATAGGCAAAGGGAAGCACTAGCTGGTACAATGCCTCGGCTTTTAGAAATTGGGAAGAAACAGCAATTATAAGGACTATGAAATGTGATGGCTGTTCTTAAGTGACGCCAATTCACTGAAGAAAGAACCCGCCATACTCAGTCAAATCTATTGATCAACAATTTGGAGCAAAGTGTGAGAATCAGAGGGCAGCATTTAAAGAGACAGCAGCCAGAGGACAGACATAAAAAGTCAATCATAGGACTTAATTAAAAGAGAAGCAGAGCTTCAGAGAGAGCTGGGTTCTCCGCTCAAGCAAGTGTCCTATGCTGAAGCAAGAACCCTGATAGGCTCCTGAGGCCTGTGACGGAGATGTCTGGAAAAATGAAAATTGTGCTACCCAACTAAGAGCAACAGAATAGGGCTATTTTGAGAATGTCAAAATTCAAGTGAATTATTTAACCATGCTTGGGAAATGGGATGCACCTGAAAACATGGTTGGTAGTATTTTTCACTTAGACAAATAAGGTCTGGTTTCATTTTAAATCTACCTTCTTTGAGCAGAACTGACTTGGAAAGATGACATAGGATGTGCAATTATCTTAATATAAAACTTTCACATGAGATATCTCCAAACCACAGGTGGCAAACAGAAGGCCCATGGGCTGAATCCAGCCCTCCACCTTGTTTTATCTGGCCCGGCACCTTGTTTCTACCCGGAGGCAGCACCAAGCTCTTTGCCCCTAGTTAAGGAGCAGTTACATTTATACAGCCCTAAAATTATGTTTGGCCCTTTGAAGGCAACCACGAGGCTGATGTGGCCCCTGGTGAAAATGAGTTTGACACCCCTGCTAAACTATACTGTCCAATACAGTTGATTGAAACTACATATGGCTATTTAAAATTAAAATTTAATTAATTAAGATGGAATACAATTTAAAAATCAGTTGCTCATTTTGCACTAGCTACATTTCAGTTGCTCAACAGCCACATGGGGCTAATGTGGCTACTGTGATAACGCAGAGGACATTTCCATATCACAGAACATTCCATCAGACAGCACTGCTTCAAATCATGTAAACTTTGCAAAGTAAAATAATGTTCATCTTTCAGTGTGATTCTTAAGTATAGTAGCTAAAGGCACTTATGCCTACATCTGGGTATGTGGTCCTTAATTGTATTGCCTTCTTATTCCTCATAGATTGAAATTTAATTGAAACAATTCTTGCAGAACTTTGATCTTGTTGAATGTGACAAGAAGTGTTAGTCTACACAGTTAGCATCATTAATGAGAATATCACTTACAGGATCTCTATAGTCATTAAAAAACATTTATATTGTACTGAGTCTGCTAATTTCCAATGGGATTTTCCCTAATTATAGTAATGCTGTCCTTCAGCTGTAATCTGAATATAGTGACAATGCAGAGGCCAGCTTAGATCATATTTTAATTTATTTTGTAATATCGTATTAATCCTTTTCCAATTTAATACATTCTACCATTAATTCTAAATCCTGTCAGCAATTTCTGATATAGTTTGCAGTATTTATGCCATTTGTAAATGATCACAGTCCTTCCATATAAGAGATCTTATTTCTGATTTAATTTTATCAAGAATAAAATCTGTTTCTTTTGCATTTATTCATTGCCTCTTGAACACTTGATGCTCAATTGCTGTTATTGGTTGGAGGATGAACTCATTTACCAAGTCAGGCCCTGTGGTTGGCAACACTATAAACCACAGAAGTGATTCAAAATCTTGTTTCTTTTATGTATGAAGATGATAAGGCTGATTCTGTCTCTATTCTTTTCTCTAATTCAATCTGGTTATAAGAGCTATTCTGTATGATCATTATTTATTAATTATGTGAATTTATATTAAACAACTAAATTGTACTATTCAAAATTCTAAATCAGACCTTCTATAAAACTCACTGGATGCTAAATTTGTCATTTTACTACATTCTTTTATTCACTTCCTAGGAGTTATTTTGTGTGCCATAGGCAGGGACACAACTCATAGCAGATGTGATCCTTGACTTTGTTCAGTGATAGATCACAGACAAAAACCAATGTATAAGATAAACATCACAAACGTATCTGTTGTTTATTAGAGGAGAAAATTCAAATACAGAAAAGTATGAAAAATATACTGCAAAAAATTAGATAAAGTAGAAAAATTAGATGTTTATTTTCATCATTCCTTGTTTTGATGGATAAGGAGTAGCCAGGCAAAATTCCTAATGTGGAGAATTTCAAAAACAAGCCAAAAAAGGAAGCCCCTCCTAAACCTCAAAATCTAAACTAGTATGGATTTAACAAAGAAACATGACTTGTTGAGTTAAATAATAATAGTTTATATGGTATGATTTAATAATTACTGATCAGTCAGACCAGGCTAGGTTTTGCTGCAGTAACAAATAACTCAATAATTTTAGTGTTTTATAACATAGTTTTATTTTTTTTCAAGGCTCATGTATATCAGGGGTCAGCCACTGCTCTGATCTTCATGATCTTCACTTCAAGATCCAAGCTTATAAAGTAATCTTTATCTGGTGGCTGAGGGAAGAGAGACATGGAAAACTACACACACATACACAGCTTTTATAGCTTCTTCCAGCAAGTAACTCATGCCACTTTCACCACACTTCATTGTCAATACTATTTGTGTTCTTGCTCCTGAGGGTAGTAGGAAAGAGGTGTATAAACCCCATCAAGGAGGGGCACAAATGGGAGAGAAGACAAAATACTTTCTCAGAGCACTACAAGCTACCACAACTACCATGGAGCCAATTCATTCCAATATGTGCATATACATCTTGCTGCCCTGCCCAAATGTTTCCATTTTATTATATTATCTTTAACTGATTTATATTAAAATTTAAATATGTCACTCTTCAGGCTCTGAATCTGAAGAGAAATTGCAGTTTTCCAGATGTTCTGCAACACAGCTTTCCCATCTAGTTCACCAATAATTAAGATAATGTTTTCATTTGTTTCTAACTCCCACGTCTATTTCCTACATCTTATATGGATCAGAACTTGGGGAAAGGAAAGTGACCGAGGATAGCCAGAGGCCCAACATCTACATGACAGTTTCATTCACAGTGCCTCATGACCAGAGAATGACTTTCTCTGAAAAGGGAAGACATCTGCAGGAAGAGGATTTCACACATTTAACCCATTTAATGCCCCAAGAACACTGTCCAGTAAGTATTATTATTGTTATTTAACAGGTGTAAAACTGAGACTCAGATAACCCAAGTCAGTTACTCAGAGGAGGGATTTAAACCTATGCCTGTCAGCTACCTATCTGTCCATTCCCTTTAGTGCCAAAATATCAACATCCTTTAAGACTCAACCTGATGTCATAGTCTCATGGAAACCTGCCTTATTGTCCCTCCTCCAAGATGAATTAGGCGCCGTTCCTCTCATCATTGTGTGATTATTTCCCCCACCAGACAATGAGCTTCTTCAGGTCAAGAAAGTTCTTATTTATCTTGTGTCCTCAGGACCTAGCACATACCTGTCATTTGCCTTACCATTAGTATTAATATTAATAAAATGATAAATGAATGAACTACACATGTAGTTTCAAACTTGGTCAAAAATACTTGCATCAGCATATTAAATAAGATAGCATAGAAATACAGTTGAATCTGTATAGCCCTAAGAATTGAAAGATAACTAATTAGGAATCAATTGGCCTTCATCCTAATTATGGTTTAAACAATATCTCCTATTGTCATTGGGGTATTGTAATGTTCTCAGCTATTAAATAAAGGGAAAGGAATGGATGATCATTATAGCCTCATCATCTCTGAAATTCTTTGGTTCTGAAGGGGTACTATTCTCAGTCACCAAAAGCAACTCTGAAACATGTTTACCTATGGAGCCTTTTGTGTCTCAATTAATGTCAAGACCAACCAGTCAAATCATCCTGTCTAAAATACCTCTTCACTGGGCGTGTCAGGCAAGATAGTAGCAGAGTAGGAGGATCTGTCTTTCACCACCTCCCAGAACCAAACTGAAAATAAAAATAAAGAGGGAAACAGCCATCTGAAATAAACAACTGAAGACTACCTGAAGAGGAGACATTTAACCAAGAATGAGAAGAAACCACCTTTAAGCTAGCAGGAAGAGCAGGGATGCAAAAGGGGCCAGCACCATTTTCACAGGGCACAGACCAATGTTGTGGGCCAGCTGTGAGAGCTACCCCCAAAAGTAGTTAAGCCTGGACCCCAGAATGGGCTCCCAAGCACAGAGCGCCAGGGCTGGGGTCAGTCACCCACAGAGCTTCCAGCGGTGAAAGGCTGCAGAGATTTTGTCCCCTGGAGAGAGATGGAGCCCACTGGAGACAAAGCCACTTTTTTCTCTTTTCTTCTAAGGGGCCAAAGTACAGGTTTCTCATGTGCAGCCACTCACTTTGGGCTTGGGTGAAGGGAGGGCAGTGCAGTCTGGAGTCACATGAGGAGAGTTGGGAGTGGGAGGCTTTGGGAAGAGGCAGAGGGGAAGAGCTGCTAGGTTCCCAGTACTGGGACACACCTCCATACCACAGAAGCTATTTTTCCTGACAAGAGAAAGCTCCTCCCAGGGAAAAAACAATTATTCCACCCTGGGGGAAACCACTCGCCCCACCCTCTGGAATCCTGGTCCTTCAGCCCTGCATCTTTTTTTTATTACTTTCCCCCAACCTGCATATTGACTCTTGCTGAGGATACAGCAACATAGGCAGACTCAGGTGTGTCAGAAACTGGCTTTATGTCACAATCATTCAATACACTTTCTCAGGAACCAGACTGGCATTTCGCCCTATGGCTGTCCTGGGAGAACCATAGAAATGTACTCCTGGTTTCTGGCATACCCAAACTGTGAGTTAGGCCCCACTCACTTTCCCACTAGGGGCTTTGCTCTGCTGAGTTCAGGGAAATATTCTGAAACAGATTCAGATGTGTGGCACAGGATGGAGGAACACACCCACCATGTTCTCTAAGATCTGAAAAACACCTCCCAAGGGAGATCCAGGGGACTCAGCCTCCCAATTCCACCAGAAGCCCTCTCAGATGGGTCAGTGGCTAGAATAATAACAGGACAAGTGGAAATGGATCCTACAGTGCCTTTGGGCATTGGAACCCACCACAGGCCCTGTGCTGATAAAAAGCCAGCCTTGCAGAGCAGCAAGGCCCATCTCAGATGCAGCCACCCTGGAGGAGACAGCCACAAACCGTGGACCACTTGCAGCTTTGAATAGGCTGCCTAGGGCCAGGTGTTGACAGTATCTGACATTGGCTTACATCAGCTTCAGACATTAGAGTCATAGCCAAAGGGAGAACCCAGCAGACAAGCACTAAACTCTGCTGAGATGAACTCCACTTCACTCTTTTTCATTATTTTTGTTACTTTTTCTTTCACATAGATTGTTTTATTGTTTTCTTCAAGATTTTTCTTATTTTTCTTTCATATCTCATATTTTACTCTTCCATTTTCTTACACCATCTTGCCTCCCCTCCCTTTTCTTATTTTTTTAATTTTATTTTTCCCTTTTTCTATTCTTTTGTGGTGATTTCCTCTTATTATTCTTTACTCTTATTATTTCTCTCTCTTCTGTCCTGTCATAATCATTTTTCTCTCCTCTGGTCTTCTCATATTCTTTTTTTTTCTTATAATATTCTAATTCTAAGTCCACTTTTATTATTCTTTGCTCTTTTTTTCATTGATTTTGCTGTGGTTGTAGGGTGGCATTTTTTTATTGCTTGTTTTGTTTTTGTTTTGCGGGTTGTCTTGCTCTGTTCTGTCTGCACTGGTACAATAATGTAAAAAAGGTGGTGAGAATTGAGCCTCACAGTCAGCCCACTGGAGGGGAGATCCCACCAGCAAATGGGCCAACAACAATGAGGGTCTAAATACAACAGAAGGGCCCATATTACACACACAAGGGGCATTCTTAGACCATCCAGCTCAGGAGATCAAGGTGATTACACCACAGAGTTGCATAGGACTCCTGCCACAAAAGGCCACCCAATGAAGATAGGGAGGCAAAGCAGAAAAAATCACAGAAACAAATAAAGTCAGCTAAAATAGGGTGACAAAGAAACAACCTTCAAATGAAAGAATAGAAGGAATCCCCAGAAAGAGTGCTAAATTAAACTGAGGCAAGCAATTTATCAAACATAGAGTTCAAACTAATGGTTATAAAGATACTCAAGGAACTCAGCAAGAACTATAAGTAACTTAGTGGGAACAACATCAGCATGAAAATTACATAGAAACCATGAATAAGAACCAGTTGGAAATGAAGAATGTAATATCTGAAATGAATAATACACTAGAAGGAATTAAAAGTAGATTAAATGAAACAGAGGATCAAATCAGTGATTTGGAAGACAAGGTAGGAAAAAAACACCCAATCAGAACAACAAAAAGAAAAAAGACTTAAAAATAACAAGGAAGTTTTAAGGGAACTTTGGGACAACATGAAATGTAACAATGTCTGCATCATAAGGAGACCAGACGGAGAAGAAAGTGGGCAAGGGATAGAAAACCTGTTTGAAGAAATAACAACAGAAAACTTTCCTAACCTAGTGAAACAAAAAGACATATAAGTTCAGGAAGCACAGAGGGCCCCAATGAAGGTGAACCCAAAGAGACCCACACCAAGACACATCATAATTAAAATGGCAAAGTTTGAAGACAAAGAAAGAATCTTAAAGTCAGCAAGAGAGAAACAGTCAGTTACCTATAAGGGAGCTCCCATAAGGCTGTCAACTGATTTCTCAACAGAAATACTCATGCCAGACAGCATTGGCATGAAGTATTCAAAATAATGAAAAGCAAGAATCTATGCAACCAAGACTACTCTATCCATCATGGTTATCATTTAAAATTGAAGTTCAAGTAAAGAACTTTCCATTAAAAAAAAGACTAAAGGAGTTCATTAACACCAAACCAGCATTGCAAGAGATGTTAAAGGAACTGCTTTATGAAGAAGAAATAGAGAGAGGAGGAGGACTCAAATTATAAAGGAATAAAATGGCAGACATAGGGTAGCAGAATGGATAAGTAAACATGACCTAGATATATGTTATCTACAAAATAACCACCTCAGAACACAAGATTTACGTAGGCTGAAAGTAAAGGGATTGGGAAAACTATTCCATACAAATAAAACCAAGCAAACAAAAAAACCTGAGGTAGCAAGACATATCTGACAAAATAGACTTCTCAACAAAGGCCATAAAAAGAGACAAAGAAGGTCACTACATAATACTAAAAGGATCACTACCAACAAGAGGATATAACCCTTCTAAACATATATATTCTCAATACAGAAGCACCTAAATATATAAAGAAAATCTTGGTGGACTTTGAGGAAGAGATTGACAGAATACAGTCATTGTAGGGAATTTTAATACCTTACTGTCACCAATAGATAGATCTTCCAGACAAAAAATCAACAAGGAAACCGCGACCTTGAATGACACACTAGATCAAATGGATTTAATTGATGCTTACAGAACATTCCATCCCAAAGCATTAGAATACATGTTCATCTCAAATGCACATGGATCATTCTCAATGATAGACCACATGGTAGGACACAAAATCAGTCTTAACAAATTCAAGAAAATAGAAATTATATCAAGCATTTTCTCAGATCACAATGGCATGAACTGAGAAAACAACCTCAGGGAAAAAAACCCACAAAATCATTCAAATACATGGAGGCTAAACAGCATGTTATTAAATAATGAATGGGTCATCAGTTAGTTCCAGGAAAAAATCAAAACATACCTGGAAACAAAGGAAAATGAACACACCCAAACCCTATGGAACACAGTGAAAGTAGTCCTGGGAGGGAAGTTCATAGTATTACAGACCTACCTCAAGAAGACAGAAAAATCTAAATGAATAATCTAACCCTACACTTAAAAAGAACTAGAAAAATAACAGCAAACACAGCCCAAAGTGAGTAGAATGAAAGAAATAATCAAGAGCAGAGCAGAAATAAATGACAATTCAAAAACCATTGATCAATGAATCCAGGAGCTGGATCATTGAAAAGATAAACAAGATTGATGAATCTTTAACCAAACTTATCAAGAAAAAAGAGAGAGGACCCAAATTAATAAAATCTGAAATGAAAGAGGGGAACTAACAACTGATATCACAGAAATACACACAGAAATACAAAGGATTGTACAAAAATACTATGAACAATTATATACCAAGAAATTGGACAACCTGGAAGAAATGGATAAATTTCTAGAATCATACAATCTTTCAATACTGAATGAGGAAGGGACAGAAAACCAAAGTAGACTGATAACAACTAATGAAATCAAAACAGTAATCAAAAATATCCCAGCAAACAAAAGTCCTGGACCAGATGGCTTCATAGCTGAATTTTACAG